>JAAXYX010000980.1:0-28013 GCA_036851915.1 Ptenothrix huangshanensis
ATTGCTTGATTTGTGGTGACGTTTGCAAATTAGGAAATTAATGCTCGACCAATTAAAAAAGTTGTCGAGGCTAAAGCTAGAAAGAAGAAGAGGGCTATCCGTAAGATGGAGAAGGCGAAGAAGAAGGCTGAGGCCATCCTTGATAAGAGTGATATGACTGAAACCGAAAAAGCTAATCAGATTAAGCAGTACGTTGATTAATTGACGATTTCCTTCCCTTTCTTTGACCTCGTTTATTTTAATTACCATTTTACCTTCAGAAAAAGCTTTGATAGGTTTCACTATAATCATTAATTTCAATTACGTACGCTTTATTTTTTTCAGGGTGTACAAGAAAGCAACAGCGACCAAGAAGAAGGAAACGACGTACGTAGTAGCCAAGAAATTCAATAGTGGAAAGCGAATGAAGAGACCTGCAGGAGTTAAAGGCGCGTACAAAGTAGTAGATCCTAGGATGAAGAAAGATTTACGGAAAATGAAATCACTGGGCAAGGGAGGTAAAGGTGGTAAGGGCAAGGCTGGCGGCGGTCGAGGCGGGAAAGGCGGCGGTGGAAGAGCTGGCAAAGGAGGAGGTGGCGGAGGAAGAGGCGGAAAGGGAAAATCTAGGAGATAATAATTAAAAGTATAAAATAACTTCTAATTATATTTTTAAATTGTAAACGCAATACTAATAATAACTGATGGTGAGTTTTGCTAAAATCTACTACATGATTTGTAACAAGTAATTATTATACAATACAATCATTTAGTGGTAAATAATCGTTATGTACTACAAGAACTCAGATGGATTTGCACCTTGTTTCATTTTCCAAAATCAGTTAATGACTATATATTCAAAGTAATTATGTAGTTATTTTCACTTAAAAACTTTTACATCAATTTTTCGTTGGTGGTAAAGATCACTTGATTTGCTAATCTACTTTGTAACGAGCCTTTGGAGCATCGAAAACATTGAGATCGACGGTTCACCCGTTAAATGTTATTTGATGTTCACATTGTTTTTAATGATTATGATTGCACGTACCTAATTATTATTACATACTTGGTAATACATACTACGTTGGACGTAGGTAATTACATTACGCATTTAATTAATTGATTAGGTTATTATTATGACGTCTTCAAACACCAACTGATTGTGAAATGTATTTCTTTACTTTTTAATTTTGTTGAACATTTAGCTTTTTTGTAGTCAAGTTACAGATCCAACGCGTCAGTTATTCTAATAAAACGTCTACTATACAAAGTATATGATGAATATGAGTGCAGGACAGAGTAATTATTATGATTGTGCAACAAACTGCATTAAGCTTTGTACTTTAACTCTATGATCCTAAAGTAATAACTTCTAGGTAAAGTTAAGTTCGTAAGTTTGAGTTAGAAGTGATGTGGAATAACTTTGGACTTTAAAGTACCTATACTTACCTAGGTATAATTATACATTACTTCATAATTTATGAGGCGTAGCAAGGCAGGGGGAAGTGATATAAAACCATTGGGTCTGGAACAACTACTGCTTCCGAAAATGAATCGCACACATAAACATAATATTAGTCACATCCAGTTTGTAGAAGTTGACCAGTTCTACGAATAATTACTCACAAATTCTACCTCTAATCAAATGCATTCTCATTGTCATCCAACTGTCCAACTTGGAAGACGTAAACCAAACTAAAAAAGCTCTCAACCTGTACTCTTACGCTGTGATGTTGCTGTAATCCTACAATGCTACTTGGCCCGGACCGGAATGCACTGCAGAAGGAGTGCTGGAGCTGGAAGCTGGAAATTCCAAGGACCAGAAAATAGGAAAACCTCGTCTGGTCTATCGAAGGACGCTGATAATTAATTCTTTTTTTAGACATTATTAGTGCATAGTGACAACTGACAACAGTGAGAGTACATACAAACAAAGAGGATGATGTCGATGACAATGATGAGAAGCGGCTGAGGAGTGAGAAGCATGGTCATTGTCATTGGTATTTTAGTATTTGGCATAGAGAATATATGGGCATGAGAAGTGAGGACTAAGGACGGATGCACTTTGATGCAACGCACGGACTTAAGTACATACATAAATAAAGCAATATAAAATGCAAGGAGAAATGGAATTTGCTTTCATTCTAGAAAGAAAGTTGAGGTGAGCTGCGTGGAGGAAAAGGTGGCTTGTAAACTCGTGGTGGAGTCATGCACTTGATTGTGTGTGGATGTGGAATGCAGGAATGTGAGTGCGAATTCTTGCCGTGCAAAAGTGCGCACTTGTTGGCAAACGGCAAGGGATTCAATTCAATTCAATTCAAACTCTAGCCACCAGCAGCATAGCATAGCAGAGCAGTAGCATTCGATTTCCAAGGTATGTCCGACGTCGGACGCAGGCAAGTTAAGACAAGCTTTAGCATTGGCAACTTTACATATGGGGTCGTCCATAAATTACGTCCTCAAAGATGCCCATCATTGCCGTACATTACACCTTCCTACTGTAATTTAATTTAATTTATGATTTAATGACTTACTTAATTTACTAATATAAGCGTTCCCAGCATTATTACTTTGCTTTACGTTGTTTGTGGAAAATGCCAATGTAAAGAAGCCTTTGCGGCGTCCTCTGTGAGAGGAATGAGTTTAAAATGGGAAAGGGGCGAAGGAGCGGACTGGGAGGTTTATGTTTATGCTTTCCACTTTCCACTTCCAGTCGTACTCGTTCTCGGTCTCGTATAAAAGTCATGTAAATGTAGGAGGTATATAATCAATATAACGGCTGTGATATAATGTGGAATAGTTGTAGTAGTCTTTTTGTAGTTTCGTAGTAAGGTATGGCATGGGATGCATGGCATGGGATGTGTGCGTATTATGTGGATGGTGGATTGGATGGGATCGTTGGTTTGGTACGTTGGTAGTACGTTGAATGAAAGGGTCTCGTGTCTGGTTGCCGTAGTTGGATTTGGATTTGTGGACTGTGTTGGTATTGGGATTGGGAAGAGTATGGGAATAATAATATGTTGTTGAATCTCTCTGGGATATTGGCATCTGCATCTTCACTTGTTCGCTCATCAATCCACATCCACAATTGCACATCGACTTTGTGGCTGGTAGCCTGGCTGGACTATAGCGTGAGTCAGTCGAACAGTCTCCCGTCATATTTTCGTCCTCAATTACATACATACATTCGGTTCAGTCACTTAATACGTCGTCCGTCGTCCTCATCGTCGTCATTATCACCTCATCCCAATTCTTCCTGTCTAAATGCTTCAAAGCCCTTCAAAGGCACATACTGACAGGGTAATAGAATTACAACTGTAACTACAGTAGTTGATAGCATTGGAACACAAAGAGCATCATCAATAGCAAAGCTTACTATTACTATCCTTGCCAGAGGACCAGGCCAGGCAGGATCGTCATCAGAGACAATAGACAGACGGATGAAGTAGGATAGGACTGTAGAATATACTTAGGCATTGAACATTCTATAATTGTACACTTTACTTTGGCCACTTTGAGATACTCACGATCACTTGACTCCATAGATACTTTTGATATCGTACTGTTGTTTGAAGTATAGAGTAGGATATAGTATTACCGATACTAGATACGGATAGTGGGATACTTTGGGAGTTGGAATTGGAAGCAAATTGAATTGAATCGAGTATGATACGGGACGAAAGGATAGTGGATGTGGATAGTATTTATTAATGTGTGACTGTGTCTGTGTGTAAGCCAATAGTGGATAGTTTGTGATAGTGGTAGTGGTAATAGTGTGTAGAATAAAGTAACAAGTAGGATTCCGATTACATTACCAGGAGCAAGAACAAGTGCAAGTCTGTGTACTGCCAGTTGAAAGAGTACAAGAAAGAAGACAAGGAGAAATGAACGAGAACGAAGGAAGAATAAGGAAGGAAACGAAAACGAAAAACAAGTAGTTAACGGCAATTCTGAACACTACGATTAAAAATTACGTCTATTTATTGCGATAGTTGATTTGATAGTCTCGTGTGTCGTGGATAAGGTTCTGTGCTGGATTCTACTGCTCTTCTTCTGTAGGGTCACGACACGACACGACTCGATCAATTCTCTACTTTGCTCGCATCAGCTCGAAACTCTGCTCAGACGAACTTGTACTAGTGTTTGCTGTAATAAATTGTGCAGTAATTATATATGTAATACGATTCCATTCATCAATCTACAATATAATTATAATCTCATTCAAGTATCTAACACAAGATCCAGCCAACAGTCTAAAAACAAAAATGTTAGCAACTTCAAATTGAGCCAAGTGAAGCCAAAGCCAAGCCAGTGAGCGATTGAAAAAGTAGAAACCAATTCTCTCACATTCAGCATTCCCGACACAGAGAACGTAGAAGATACGAACGAGCACTCTGTTTAACCAAACATTTGAGCATTGAGCATTATTGGTTCGTGTTCTTGAATTAAATTGTTTCACATCAGCATTAGGATCAGAGGAGGATCAACATCAATATCAGATCACAGAGTGCTGTTGGAGCTAATCACTCGAGAGTTTCCATTCCAAGTGAGTATAGATAGATATAATAGTTGATAGCTGTACATTAGTCATTCGTTATTTTTCAGTAAAATATTTGGCAACGGCATCTTTGTCATTCTCATTTGCAATTTGTATTTCGTGTTTATTCAAGACCAGCAGCCAGCATTGCCAGCAATAGAGAAACCTAACCGAAACCAAAAGCAGAACGAAGCTAAAGCTTGGCAATTAATCGAGTGCTGAGTTGACTGACGAAGGTGGAAGTGAAACTGGAACTGGTCTCGGTGTGGGAAAAATTGAAAGCAGTGCTCCTTCTAAACTAAATCCAACAGTGCCATCCAATCCAGCCCAATCCGAATGCTGTATTACATTTGTACTGTACTGATCCGGAGCCAGGAGCAAAACCACAACCAACCGATTAACGTATGCACCTCCTAATTCATAATTGCTTGCAATTACAACCACCAAACCAAGCAAATTGGTGTAGTGAACTTGACCCATCTTCCGACGCTGATTCTGATAATCGTCAATCGTCGTATCAGCTAATAAGATCGGTTGGATCCAGGGTGGAGGATTTTGAAGGAACCCTGATCCATATTCAGCGTCAGCAAGCAGTTTATATAAATCTACCTTGAATTCAACACACTTCTTGTACCTTACTCTTGTTGGTGTGTTTGATGTTTGATTGTTTAGCCAGTTTCGGTGGCAGTGCAGTTACAGTATCGATGAATTTCGATCGGATTTCTAAAGCCAACAGCAAGTGACGTTAGCGTTCCGTTTTGTGATTTTCTTTTCATTTTTCTATTCGATAAGTTAAATTTTGATAACGTAGTTGTAACGTAATCGAGGATCCAATATTTAAAAGTTGAAGTTATAAGTGATCAGCAAACTCAAGTTTGTGTGGTTCGGTGTCTTTTCTTGCATCGAAGTCAGTTGTATTAATCGTTCGTATCCTCCAATTATTCGTCAAATTATTATTATATTGGAACTAGCTAGAAGTCATACTCAAGTATTTATTTAATTCTTATTACCAGTATCAAATCCATTATAGTAATCAGCTACTAGTTCATTGTTCGCAAGGAATAAAACAATCTAAAGTAATCAGTCATGGCTCGACTCACGGATGTGTTTCGAGGCGGGGATGCGGCATACAAAAACCTCAAGAATCGAAGAATACCCATTACCTGCGAGGAGAATATAACAGTAAGTAGTCCTTCTCTCTGTATTATCTTACGTAACATTTCATTATGCTAATGTGAATAATTCATTACAATTGATTTACAGTGTATTTACACCATGTGATTCAGGGTATTGTACACGTATTTTATTCACAATTTTTTGTCATAGTTTGGTAGTTTTGTGCATAACGTAATATTTTGTGTGCTAAATGTGAGGCGTTGGTTGGATACTAGTTTCAACTTTCAAGGTAGGTTAAGTTAGGCAATTTTGAATGGATGAGTGCGTGCGTGCTGAATTTACGCACATGTCTCTGTTTCTAGTGGTGAGTTGGTAAAATGAGATGATGCTTAGGTATATTTACATTTATGCGATTAACACTTAAATCGTGCTCATTTCAGAATGCTCTTTAATTACTCCACTCGTAGACTCGTACGTGCAAGTCAAGTCATACCTAGTCAGAGTATTACTTATTCTCTGGGGAAGAAACCGCCTCGAGATTGAGATAGTAAAAAGTTGAGCGATGTACACAACGACTGAAAGCTACGACTTGACTGACTGTACACTAAAATCATGTCAATTGTTGGTTTGCTGTTTTTGGTTTTTGTATTGGTGTTGGTACCTACTATGTTTTCAAAGCAAGATTGTAAATTTAGGTTTTTTATTTTATGCTGTCCTCACTGACGCTTGACATGTAGGATATTTGTCTCATAGCGTGGAAGATGCGATGCCGTGCGATGCCACATGGGACTGTCAGTTGTTTGTGCATGTTCAGTGTGAGAATCGAATTGGGATTCGGTTGCCAACTCAAATATGTATCTTGTAGGAGTTGACTAATATTATCATCCTGTTATTTTACGAAATGGTTAGTGTTGTCTGTTTTTTATTTGAGGTGGCTGAAAATAAATTCGCTATTCAGATTATTCACAGTATTGTAAAATTCCCACAGAATGTTTACTAATACATGTACGAGCACAATATTGCAGAGTAATAAAATAATCATAGGTACATAGATATTTCATATCAGCCTTCTCATGCAGATATGTATTCATTCGACTTTGACGACCATTTCATCTTCATCATGGACTAATACTAATAACTGTAGGTATTTATAAACCCATGTGGATTTGATAGATGTGAGAGATGTATCTGTAGAAAGATTAAAGACAAGAACGTTTGCTAGTGTAACTTGCCGTCCTGTCAAATGCTGTTTTATGTTTTATATTAGTATTCGGTATCGAACATTGTTGGTTGGTTTTTGAACGAATGTTAGCTGTCCTATCTGTTTCAGGTAGCGTGAAGGATCGATCCGGAGCCCAGCTTCTTGTTCTTGTTCATGTTCATGTGCTTTGCTATATATTGTGTATATATACATAGGTAGTTAATCGTTTTAGCTGTATAATCCATGTTTTGGCAGGGAGTCAATAAACAGAGGATTAAAAAAATGGGATATGATGGTTTAACTTTTTACTCGTGTTACTCTAAACTGTGTAAACAAGGTATTAAATGTGGTCTTGGGCTGTAAATGCTTGGAAAGCTCACAATTAGTTTAATTTCAATGTGTCTCATTTCACTTCTTCCTAGTCTTTTTGACTCTTTCTTGACGCATGAAGAAATAGCAATAGTAAGGGAAACGGTAATTTAAGCCAGAGCTCGTAAAGTCAGAACGTAAAAACGCACTTGTTTAATGTGTATGCATTTTTTGCATACTTTCGCAACGAAAGGGACTGTCGTAGTGTGTGTCGTTTGAAGTTATCACTCAACTTCAAGCATGGGTATGCGTGTAAGCCCATGTAGTGTTTAAGCTGATTTATTGTGTTGCATTAGTGAGTTATTAGGAATAGGTACTTTCAGTCGAAGTTCTCGCAGCTTCGATTTCAATCCTCATTTGACGTTGAAAGGGAATTGCGATATTTAAGGAAAGGAGAGGACCAGGAGGGAAGAGTAAGAGAGGAGAGGTATAGCACGAGGAAGGAATTGTCGACATGGACGTCGTTCTTGGTTTGTACTGGAATGTAGACGCATTTTTGGATTTCAAAATTTTTAATTTTCTGAACAAAGAGTATAATAGAGCTAGGAGCCAGTGGATGTTCATAGTAAGTAGAGGCAACGGGAAATTGTATAAGGGCCCAACAAGAGTTGTGAGCACAGAAAAAAACCAGAACCAAGTAGCAGTAGTGGTGGTAAAGGGGTAGAGGAAATGAATGAACGCGAAAAAGCGTGTACATGCTGACAATGAGTTTTATTTTATTTCATATTTTATTTAATGCTTAATACTTGCATGAAAAGCAGTGAAACATTGACGTGTTGAGTTGTTTTTGGTTCTTTGGACGTGGCTTCCTTTGATACATAGATATTTACCTTTGGTTTTGCTTTTGCCTGTGCTTTGACTTGATAAGTTGAGACGACAGGTACAAGAACAACGACAACGACTGCAGCTGAGGGTTTGTTTGAGGTAACTTCCTGAATGAGTTTGAGTGTCATCCTTTTTCCTCCTGCATTGAGCGTTGCATGATAAGCGTAGTACTACAGAACTGCGGATACGAAGCATGTTATTACCATACTATATGGCTGTCGTTGTCCACCTGTCTCTAGTCTTGAGGTGTAATATTATATATATAGATAGATTGTTAATAGTAATAGTCTCGTGGAGTAGCCGTAATACTATAACTATATTAAAGTTATAAGGCTGGGTATACGTACGTTAGTCAATTCAGATATATGATAAAAAAGTAAAGTTGAGCGTAAGGGTGCATGAATGGGTTCAGGTACCATATGCACTACCGCCTATGAATTGTTTTTAACGTCTGAATTGTGAATTGTTGAATGTGGGGGAAGTTACTGTAAATTACCTGTTAACTACATGCGACTCATTGTCAGTCAGCAAACGAGCAAATTGGTTTGTGTACCGTGTTGTTCATACAAAATACAGATAGGAGATGCAGATACTACTACGTGGCTGGGATAGACTCATTGGAATTACAGCAAGCTAGCTGAAGCATGTTGATGTGGATGTGGATGTGGACGTGGTGTGCATGGGCAGGGACGCTGAGAGTTGACTGACTGATTCTTCACATTCACAAGAATAGAGTAGGTATAAGAGGAAGAATGAGAGGGATAAGGATTTACTCTTTGGTCTCACAGTCGCAATCAACCAGCTCTGCTAATCTAACCCAGTCAAGTTAGTGCAATAGTAAATAAGTAAGTTAGCGAGAGAGAGAAATAGAACGGAATCGAAGCCTCTAGCAGTCTGTGGCTATATAGTTTACCCTCTCCCAAAATTCTGATATTCTGTAAGATTTTGAAAGATTCTGAAACTATGAGATTTTGACTGGTTGTTTACGGTCTCTTCTCTCTCTCGTCTTCTTCTCGTTCTAAAGCAGACTTACTTTCCCGAAGACTGGGACTGACTCTGACTCTGACTACGGAGGTGATGATGATGATCATGACGATGGGTATTGAGTGAGAGAATCTGAGAATTGAGAATATGTTGTTGCTCATGTTGATGTTGATGATATTGGTCTTATAACAATTGTATGGCTGACTGTAGAATTGTGATGCTGCCATTGTATTGTATGGTATAGTACTGCTTCGTGGATATCTTCATGATGCCATGTTCGCATTCCTTTCGTAATTAATGTCGACGTACCTTTGTGGTGTGGTCTTGTCTGATGTGGTGTGGTTCGTAATGTTGAATGTGCTGAATGAAAGCAATAATTATCCTTCAATCCATGCATGCTTGCCGAAAGATAGACAGACAGACAAACATACCAATACATAGACGCTCAGATAGAGTAAAAAGTATGATTAGAAGCAGGTAGTGGCAGTGGTAGTAAAGATGATAGTATGAGAGGAATTTGGATCCATTCACCTCTATTGCCTCTATATACATTCACCATTCACATTCACGCAATTTGCTGGTTACAATTAGCAAAAATTCTTAATCATTATATTAGAAATGTATATATGTATATAGAACCGAGTGCCTAGTGCCTAGTCGACATGGATATGCATACATACATACCTACATACATACAACTAACCATCCTTCCTTCCGTCCGTACAGTGTACAGCTAATAGAAACAGCAGGAACATGAACATACGTCTGCTTGTCTCACAAAGCGGTCCTTTTAGAGGGACGATGTAGGGTTATTAATTATTCTTGTATGCCTACAAATGTAGACTTGAAGATGGAGATAGAATGGCATCGGCATAGCATGGATGAAGTATCAAGCTCAACAGCAACAACAGCCAATAATTGCGAGATAGATAGTGAAGTAGATTGTGATGGTGGTAGATAAGCAGAGTCTGAATCAGAGTAGGTACTTCCTTGCCTTTTCTTGGTTCTTGAATTCATGGATTCTTAAATGATGACGAGGAGAGGAAAGAAGGATGTGGACGCTTCCACCTTCTAACAAACACTGTTGCTCGAGCTCAATTTTTAGCGTTAACAGCTCAAATATACGATCATACTTACTAACTATTGTTGGTGTTGATTGTGATGGTGATCAGCTTGAAATTTAGTACACACAGTATTTTATTTTATGTTAAGGGTTTGGACCTGTTAGATTCATGAATGCGCATATAATTTAGGTTTCGTATTGATATGCGACGTTGTGGAAGGGATGATACCGGATGTATGTCATTTTTACTGGTGAAATAACAATTACAATACGAGCCATTTGATTTTTTGCTTAAGAGCACATGTAATTTTATAATTGTAATTGTATGTATGTACCTACTACTAGTAATAGCCGATATTATCTTGACGTAATTATATGTGCTTCATTTTTTACATGGTCTTGGATTCGAGTAAAAAAATTAAACAGTTCGTGTTTTTTGCTCAGTGAATCACTCATACAATTGAGAAAAAACTGTATGGGCTTGTATTGCCACTACAGCTAGTACGATGAACGTGTTATGTCTTTTTGAACGTATTTGTGCTTTGCAATATAACTGTGGACCGCCTTGAATATCTTGCTCTCCTTTAGTCTTTATGATGATAGGGAATACGACGTAGGACGAAGGAAGTTGCACAAGGTACATGTGTATCATAAAGTGTGTAGATAACCTGATAATGATGACGACGACGATGAGTGTAGATGAGTTGATCATAAATAATAAAGATATGACCCAGACGGTTTGCCTACTGTGTAATATAAATAATTTTTAATATAAACTACAACTACCTTACACTGATCGGTATGATGCAAAGAAAAAATTGCAGACGATGGAACGGTTTGAAATGATTATATATACCTATGCTGTTTCAGTTGCTTTGGACAGGAAAAGGAAGAATTGCTTTTTAGATTTTAATACCTTTTAAATTTAACAAACCAAGTTTATCAGATCCAGACGAGAAAAGAAAGCCATTATCGTTTTCTTTAAGTTCCTCGTAGCTGTTGATTATTTATCGCTTAAGTTCATTTTATTTGAACTGATTTTTATTGTTAACTTAGAGATGTTTCAGATTTGTTCACTAATTAATTGGCTAGCTTATTTGACTTTTGTCTCTATATGCTGTATTGTTATCATCTATAGGGTATAGATATCCAGCCAAGAACCTTCTCGTACTCATTTTCTTCTAAGCTGTTGAAGTGAAGAGTTCTTAAGTAGTCAGTTCTATATCTGTGCTTTTGAAGTGTAAATGACCGAAAATATGAAATGACCTACCTGTTCTAACGAATGCTGGGGTCTAAAGGCAATCTGTGTCTCTATAGTCGATAAAGTTAAAAAAAATACAATTAATATATAGTATCATTTCCTTAAACCCTCCTTGTTTCTACGGGAGTGGTCTCCGCGGCTGAGACTCCTATCTTGCCTACTGTTAATTTTTCAAAATTTGAGGGGGTCATACCTCTGTAATCTGTAATGTTTTAAGCAATTTCCAGGTGGGGGGTACACATATTAAAAGGATTGAGATTATTGCACAAGTGTTCAATATAGAGCTAAGAAACTGAATTTTAATTAGCATGAATTTTGAATTTAGCTTCGTTGGAACTAACGAAGGTAATTGGTCAGATGGTGTCGCTTATGCTGGTGTAGTTAAAAATAAGAAAATAAAAAAGAATGGAGAATTGTTTCAGACAATGGACTAAAAGATACTTTTCAGTAATTCCATATTACATAATTTATGTATTCAATGTAATTATCCGTGCTATATTATTCATGTTGTCTAGATAGTTATAATTAAGTATGTAATTATGCATGTAGTGCATATTGTAAGAGTTCAATAAACGCCACTTTTTTATAGTATTTGGGGCTTGCTGGTATTAGTAGGATAGAGGTTTTGAATAATAATTTGCTAATTAGTTCTGTTAGGCTAAAAAGAAAGCACAATGTCGACATGTCGATACTGTAAGGATTTAGAATGTTGTAATTATTTAAAGAAGTAATTTCATTCCAAGGGTTAAAACTTTGGCATTTGGCCATTTTATCAAGTTGATGGTGGTGCTGAGAAACTGCACTTGTAGGTAATTTTAGTAGAAAGTCTCCGGATTAATTGAGTAAGGTTGTTTCATGTGACAGGTGATAAGTCTTGGTTTAATAATTATAAAATTTCTGTTATTCATAAGTGCCACGTTTTTACGTGTCGACAAAAAGATCACTCGAAGGAATTTATAAACATGAGCTCGACAGGCTAAAACCAAAAGTTGAAATCAAAATTCAATATTTTGATGTTTAATGCAACTTAAGTATTTATTGCTTCTTACTGGACATTAACGATTCGTTATTTCTACATCTGAGTAACACTAGAATATTATTTAAGGTTAACCAGCGGCGGAGATAATTAAATTAAAGTTAGGAAAATGTGTTTTGATGAAAACTTCAAAAGGATTCTTCTCATTTAGCACGGTAGTACGGTTTATACCAAATCGACGCATGTGGCAGGTTAAAGAGTTACAGAATCATTAATTTACTTTATCTTGTGTTGAAATTTCAGATGACCATGGAAATGGACTTGGGTTACTTAATGTGTGATGATAATTTTCTTCCGAGTAAACCTGACCTGGATTCTTTTATGAAAAAATTCCGCCTGCTTTCCAAGGAGGAGGTGGAAGATGCGCTCCAAGTAGTCAGCTCTGACTTTGTCACAATTCTCAATCAAATGGTTCCCTGTGTTGGCTGTCGGAGAAGGTGAATTATTTTCGTAGTTATTGCGTGTCTTTGAGATTATATTCTGAGTGGAGTCAATTTGGGTTTTTAAACAGTGAATAAGCCAGATTCTAGATATTGTTGATAAAGTTGTATGTAATTATATTTTTGAGATTTGGAGCTGACTGGCGGAGGAAATTAAAAGTTGTATCTGTAATTACACATACTTGTGCTTTATAGCTTGTATTAATGTTGATGGACAGATAAGGTTGCAGATTGCTACGACGACTACTTTTTGTACTACTTAACTAATACATAAGAAGGTATTTAAAGTTGATGAATGTTATTGATTTCAGTGCGGAGACATTGTACCAGCAAGTGACAGAATACGGTTATGCGGCATTCCACCCTCTATGCATTGATTCAGATGGAACTTTAAGTCTGCCGAGGGAAAAGTTGACTAGCAAATTTTTGTGTACTCTTTTTCATTGTCCAAGGTGAGATTATAGTTAAGATGCCCATGGCACATGTGGGTATTCAAATAAATATATGTTGCGTGCGAAAATTTATCATTGCAACTTAATGCTTTAATTGAATCTTTGAAAGAACAGTTGGTATGTGATAATGAATAGAATGATTATGTGTAAAATATGAATCTGAAAGAAACGTAATGGGTGATGCAAAGAATATAATGCTTGGTTTTTGTAATCGTAGCACAAAGATGACAGCATTGATGGAGTCATTAAGTAGATGCAAGTCGGGGCGACGGTGTATCCTGCATTCCTTGGAGTCCCAAAGAATTCGTACTGTGAGCTCATGGGTAGATGTATGGGACTACATGGACGAGAAATGTCAAGAGCATGTAGTTTTAGTGGATACTAAAACCTTGTACGACACCTTGGACCGTTACTTGAGGAAACACCGTTTCTGTTCTGAATGTAGAACCAAAGTTTGTCGTGCATATAGTATTCTAGTGGGTGAAGTGGATCATAAAACCGAGGTTGGCTATGTTCCTAATCTCTACGAAGGCATTGAGTGTTGTAAAGAAGATCACCATCTGCATGTCCTCTGTAAAACTGAATTTGTTAGTCGTCTCATTGCAAAAGCGGTACCTGAACTTGTCGGCAGGTCAGAATTTGAGTCAGTTCGAAGTTTTCTTTTGTTTTCTTCTATTATTAATGACATTATTTTTTATATTATTTATTACTATACAACTTTACATACTTATATGCTTAGGTAGTACAATGTGACTTTTGTGAAAGAGGGAAAATGTTGTAATTTGCAGTCGCAGAGAACGGCATGCAAAAACCATGGAGATTGCTCAAGAAGAAGTGTTAACTTGCCTGGGATTGACTGTGTTTGAACGTCTTCATCGTATTCAGCAAAGGTTTCGTGAGGAAGAGAGAACGTGGGAGATAATTATGAGCATTGCAACTCAAGCATTGAGACGTAGCTTTGAAATGGCTGTGGAGAAAAAGCTTGGGGTTTCTCAGTTAGAGCTTTTATGCGAGGAAATCAGTAAAGAGGAACAAATTAAACAACAAAAGAAGGAACTGAAAAAACAAAAGAGGAAGCGAAAGAAGGAAAGGAAGGCTGAAGAGAATGTACAAGAGGTATGGACATGATCTCATTTTAGTTTTATATTAATTTCAATTTGTATGCATTCCTTGTTGAACATTAAAATGGCTTATTTGTTTATTTGAAGGAGGAACCTGAGTTTGTGGAAGACGTAGTGGAAATCGTGGCAGAAGCGGTAAGATAATTCTGTTCTATGTATTTGTACTTCGGGATGTCAGTATGAAAACGAATACATATATATACTGTTCATTTTTGGCAAGTTGTTTTTATCTCCCACCGTTTTTGGGAATAAATCTATGAGGATCTCATTTTAATAGCATTATGAAACCACAAAAGTTTTTCAAAAAACAGACGAAAAAAATCAACAGTACCTACACTACTATTTCGTGTTTCCATTGTGGTGATAACATCTCTTTGATATGACATGTTCATAGGTTGTCCTAGAGAAGTCGGATAGTAGTTGTCCTTGCAACCCCGACCCAGTTGGGAAGAAGAAAAAGAAGCGTTCTGGGAAAGGAAAAAGAAAAAATAAAGACACTTTGGGTATGTGTGAGAAAATGAACATTGAAGATGGAGAGAAAGGACTACCCTTACCTGACCCGGCACCCTTGTGTCAGTCGTCAAGGTGCTCGTCTGAAACCTCAAGAGACTGCGGCTATTCCTCGGAGTGCAACAATGATAACGATGCCACTTGTAGTTCCCCAGAAGTTTCTGAGATAGTTTATTCCGAAAGTTTTTGCACGCGTAGTAGCTTCGATGACTGTCAGAATAGTAGAACTTCGGAACACAAAGTTGTAAATAATTCCATTTCGACCGGCCATGTTGACGGTTACAGATTACTTCCCATTCCATATAGGAGCTTAGAAGAACAGTTGGAGGTAAGAGTCGTGCGATCCAATTAAAGTGTAATTCATGTATACAAGAACGTATACTAGCAAAGTGTGTGTATTGGGAAAGAGTCCATTTTAAAATAAACTGATTCTGTATTCATTCCAGTCCTCGTGCTCTTCTGACGACGATAACGATTGCATTCCGCAAGAAGAACTATCCGCCATTTATGATCCTATATGGGAACAAAGGAGAGAGTTGCTGAGGGAAGAAATTCGGTCTCGATTTAACGAATTAGTACTTCGATCTGCGCAGGTTAATCATAATGAGTCGGATCATGGTCATCCCAGGATATGTCCTGAATGCTTCGTTGACTCTGGGGAAATGTGTCAAGAAGCAACGAGTGATCCACTCAAAGCAAATCCCAGCGATGACAAATGTGGTAAAGAAAATATGAAGAAACCTCAGCGGCAGGCAGGGGGAAGTAATAAAGGAACTAAATCAGGACAGGGAAGCACCAGCAAAAAGAGGTACAAGGGGAAGAATCGGCGATGATTTAACGTGTAAACAGCAGTGCAAAATGAAGAACCCAATACCCAATACCAACTCAAAAATACACGTACTAAACTAAGTTTGTATTTACTCAAATCTTTGTTATATTTCAAGCTGTTCGTTCATATAATTGTATTTCAATCGTTTCATACACAGAATATTTCCAAAACAACATTTTTAACATAAACTTCACCTTGTCATTCTCAGTTAAGATTGAGATAGGAGTAATTTAAATTATTGTCATAATTATATCCATTTATTTATTTTCTTCAGGGAAATCAGTGGATTTAAAATATACAGGTATGCGAAATCGAGTAAGACATGGAGAGTGGTTTGTGAGACCACGGCAAGAAACTTTTTCTGTCCATGTTTTAGTTAACCAGTTAATTATTATCAGCCCGGCGAGAAGTAAAACAATCCTTATTATATGCAACTCTTAGCTAGATTCCAACCGTAGGCTTTTTACCGTATAGTTCCATGCGTACAGATGCAATTAGTTATCACTTTCGTAGACAGTAGATTTATCGTTACCATTTCTTTGAGTATTAGTCTGCTAAATTGATTTTCGTATTCAGCAAGTGTAATTTCAGTAATTTGTATTTTTCATACGTTTCATTTTATGGATGCAGTAGGAAGTTTGTACTATAATTGCATACCTACTTACATCATATTTCTGTCATTCCGATGATTCACTGGATTTTTACCTCGCGATTTTTTGTGTCAAAGCTACAATCTGTTTACTACTTTTGCAAGTATAATTTCCAGGGACCGTTACAATATTTAACCAAAGTGATTTAAATGCGTCGTACTTTCAGTAGTTTTTCGAAATTTTTACATTATTAGTTATATACATTAAAAGGCTTACATTTAATTATGTAACTATAATAATAAATAATAATTATCAAGCTGATATTTATTGCAGAGAAATAAAGTGACAAAAGTCATAAATTGTTTTTATTTGCTATAATATGCTTGACAAGGTGTCAGTGTTTATTTTATGATGGTATCCAGTCGATATTTATAATATCTGGAACCTGGAACAGGTGTAAGTGTTGTTTGTTGATGCTCATAACTTTAAATGTTATCTTTTTGTTGTTCACTAAAGTAAATGTGTAGTTTACAGAAGACGGAGTACAATTAGCCTTAATTATTTGAATTATTAGATTATGTTTGACGTGCATTGTTAATTATTAAATACATTATGTAAATCAGTTATGCACGGACGACGCTAAGAAAGGAGTCATTGATACTATTGTAAGATTGGTGGTAGTTCAAAATACAAGCAATTAGCAACATAAAAAACGATGGTTTGATTCTACATTTTTGTAATAATTTTGATGAAAAGACTACAGATATTAAGTATAATTATTATATGTTAGTTGTAATATGAAAGTAAGAGTAACACTTTGTAACGAAAAATGAAACCGATGATAGCTTACTTAGAGTTCTGGAAGAGTTGAGAATTTTTTTAAACATCTTGTTTATCATGGTAGAAGACAGTCGATTCTCGGTTTGGGAGTCCCAATGCAAAATATGGAAACTAAACGAGGTAAAATATCAACTAGGTTCGGTGTAAGGATTTTATTTTGTATCAATATATTTAATTATTTCAAGTTGATCAGATGACAGAAGAAACAATGACATTCCTTTCCCAAATTTTTGTCAAACAGCTGCATTCTTTTTAAATAGGTACATACATTTGTCTATAATTTATTATTCCGTAGAATTATGATTTATATCATTTATACATTCTCAATTATTAGCAATAACTTATTGCTCATTGTGTTACTTCACGTGCTAATTTTGTCAATGTCTACAATTATTAATATTAATTATTAATTATTATTGCAACAGAACTGTAAACTGTACTATCCATGTACGCGTATGAATGTCGTAGATTAGTTGTTTCCTTATTTGTGTTGAATGACTTCAGTTTCTTGTGGTCACAGTCAAATAGATAAATTATAATAAATAATCCCGGTGTTTACTTCATTTGTAGATCCGTTAGGGAATATTCTATTGTCACGGTGGCCGTGACGGGCAGTCTTGCATAAAGCTAAAATAAAATTGAAATGGCTTACACACTTGCGTATCTGGTTCTTGAAATTCTTGATTAGGAAATAACAGTCAAGGGAAGGAGACCGGAAATGTATGATGACGATTGTGATTCAGTTCAGTAATAATAATTTACAATACAACATGAGATTTATCAAGTCGTCGTAATTAATTATCAATTAGAATCAGGAAAATCGATAAATAGATTTGTAGCAATAGGAAATAGGAATACTATAGACAAAATATCAATTTGCATCAATTCATAAATTCAGCAAAGCGAGAAGAATGTTTATGAATAATTTAAATGTCAGCTACTGTGTTCTTGTTCCAAATAATTATATAAATATATAAATAAAGTAAACGAAACTATATTATTATCTAAATAATAAATACAATATCATCATTACATGTAAGGTACGATGATGATAAACCTGATAAGATAAAGAGAAAATGGTAATGATGATCATGTCATGCTTTGTACGAGTGTACAAGCATCTATCTTTTATTGCTAGTAGAGATAGCCAGACAGAGCGACTGAGAGCGAAAGAGTAATTATAATAGCGATAGTTTGGTAGAAGATATTCAAAATAAAAACTGAAAAATGAAAATGACTGAATGATCAAGTTTCCTTGAAATCCTCGAGATCCACAGAAGTCAAAGTCAAATGTTTACCATACTACTGAACTACTGATTTCTGGATTTAATTAATTAAAATATACAATATAAATTACAGATATAATTAATTACATTTCCTCAGCCCTGTTATATAAATTACAGATAATTACATACATAAAGTAAGCGAATACGTACCTAGGTAGGTATATGTATATTAAATCATAGAAGTACATAAATATCTAGTTATGTATGTATATAGATATATATTATATGCATCAATACTACTTGTACCCTTTCGTTAAGCCGTTAATTCAGTCTTACAATTAATTAGTGTATTATTATTCATTATGCATCCAATTTGATGATTGCTGGTTCAAATATTACAAATAAATCAAATTTATAGAACATCTAAATCAATCATAATCAACAATTATTTGTCTCTTGTCTATGTACCTATGTACATATCCACCTTATTTTATTTGTTTACATTCATTTGTGAATTGTGAATGCATACTGCGGTTGATTTCTTCCAAAACCTACTGCTTTTTTGCAATGCATTATCAGCATCTTAGAAATCACATTCAAGAATAAATTTTATTGCTATCTTTGCAACTTGAAAGTAGGTCATTCCATAGTTCATATTTCATACAAAGTACAGAGGTTTGTTGAAGACATCTTTGGAATAACTTAATATCATAATAATAACACAGACAGTGCAGTGCAGTGCCTTCCAGCATTTGGCTAAGGGCAAGTTGATAGTTCCATACATACCGCAGTTGAAGAATCTAAATATATTTATTGCAGCTTTTGCAAATTCTAAAACATGTTTAGTGCAAGCAAATCTTTGGAGCACTTAAGCTATTTTCGATTCAGGAAAATCTGTAGCTAACATATTTTGGCTCTTTAACGACGATACACATAATTACGATGTGTGCATACTATGCATTGCTGTTACGGAGTTTCACTTGTCCCCTTCAGTCAGTGTCAGTAAACAATCCACGCAAAAAGCTAAAAATAAGTAGATACTCCCGTTATCTGTCTGTGATTACTGATTACTTGCATTACAAAATATTTTTAATACAACTTCACCTTATGAATGACCTAAAATCCAGGAAAAATAAAACGGAAAGTGTATGAATTTAAAAAACCTAATTGAAAATTTTAGCAATTTTATAGTGAAGAAATAAAAATAAAAAATAAAAAGTGAAAAAATCGCCTGGTCATGGACGTTGATGTTTTAACAGATATTCTTGGGGTGTTCATATTTTGTATGCATCACGCGGAAAACTTTACCACATCCTCTTAGTGTACTTTTTACGAATTACGAAGTGGAAGTTATTCCACACAATTCCTACGATTTTAAAATAGAACTTGGTACCATTTTTGGGTCAGGGTCGGGTTAACAATTTTGGATCATTACCATGGATTAAGATAGAATTTCCAGACATTTTACGGTTCAGTTTAAATGCTGGAATTAACTTGCACGATGACTTAAAATATTGTTAGTTTTAAAAAATACTTTACAATTTTGAATACTGAGTTAATTTTTGGTATACGGATTGCAAAACAGAAAAAGTTATACATAATACCGGTGACCGGTACCGGTTTTCGGTTCACAAGTGACAGGTTTAGTATACATTCTCAGTCAGTACATATATAAGTAATTATTCAATTTCAGTGCACTTATTCAGAATCGTGCCAAAATGTCATTAAAAGCCACGAAACAAAAATATGTAAATTAACCAATATTTGGTCATATTTATGTAAGTTAAAATTATGTTTATTATATTTTAAAATTAACGTTATTCCAAACAATCCGTTTGGTATGAATATTTATAAAGTCAGTTTATATAATTAAAGCAGCATGAGATGTAGTAACGAAAGTCTCACAATCTTTTTCGGGCTTATTGAGACCTTATACAGCAAACGCGTTTTACAAGTACGTTGTAAATGTGAAGCGGAAAAAAGCATGATTTTTGTGGATTTTGCAAGCTACAAATTACTGGTCTTGTGTATTACTATTCGTTGGATACTCCTGTAATTACTTGTTCTTTTTTTTGCTTTAGAAGAATACAGTTGGAGTTGTTGGAATTTGGATTAGCATTTTAACTTAGCTATAACTATTTCAAAAATCCTGAAAATGTTCTCGGGATCGGGATATGGTTCATCGGATACGGGGTCAGTTCGGTAAGTTTGTCGGAGCTTTATTTTTATTAAGTCTTAACGTTATTAATTATTGTGAAAAAATAGAAAATTAAGGGAACACAAATAGCAGTGTGCATTTGTGTATATCCTTCAGAGTTAGTGCTAATTAATTTGCTAATGGTTGTGTAGGTTGAAGATACAGTAGGGGTTTTTGTATACTAATGGGTTCTCACTCATTGACTAAAGGGTGCTACAGCGATTTTGAACATTAAAACACAAAACCAATGCAAATGCAATTTGCGATTGCATTTTTGTTATAAAATTTTTCAAAAGAATGTCTCTCATTGTCTTTTTCGTTATAACAAAAATGGTTAGATGTGACCTTTAAGATCGATGTTACTTGTGAATGAGAACCTTTAAAATTTTCTTAGTATGTACATGTTGAAGAATATGCTACAATATATTGAAAAAAATAAAATAAAAATTATGAAAACAAGGGAGAATGAAACATCAGAACCGGAAGTAGAGGTGACTCATGACTTTAGTGGACGGGAGAGTACGTTGAGCACAAGTGTTTGTTCCGATGGTCCGGGACCAGCTGGTTACCGTTCTACTTATCTCCAATGTAGTCGTTGCCAAAGGACCTACCGGGAAGAATTTATGGATGATCACTGGGAGGAATTTCATCCTGAAGTCGAGTGCTGCCTCTGCCATCAATCTGTTGACCGCTTTATTTTACGCAAACATCAAGTTAATCTTTTTCAAATGACATTTATTTTATTTCTTTGATTTTGATTCTGTGAGAGAATTGTGGGAATTGGGGCATGCAAAACCATTTTACATTTCAATTCCAATATAAATCTCTCCCACAGTTGACTTTTACGGCGTCATATGTGCTACCTATCTGTGACCTTTCAGTAAAATATAGAAGCTCATACTCATATTCAACCTACGCACATAATTGTGGTGTTTAGGAACATTATTGT
Organism: Ptenothrix huangshanensis; assembly: GCA_036851915.1. Lineage (NCBI taxonomy): Eukaryota > Metazoa > Arthropoda > Collembola > Symphypleona > Dicyrtomidae > Ptenothrix > Ptenothrix huangshanensis. The sequence goes on from JAAXYX010000980.1 coordinate 21,523, forward strand.
CCTGAACGGGTAAGATTTTGTCCACGTTGCTACGTACAAATGCCACACTCCCAACTGGAAAATCACTTGAAAACGTGTACCTCGAAACAGTTGGAAGCACCTAGAGAAAAAGTTGGTCCGAATAAAGGACTTTCATTTAAGGGGACTGTCTTTGAACAGCACACAAAGATTGCCAAATCTTTCATCAATATTTCTCGAGGGCATAGAGGTAAGAACAACGAAACGATGTCTCGTATGGCGTACAAATTAATCATGTTTACTTACGATTAGTCTGAATTTGTATTGCTATTGCTCATTTTCTTCTTTATTTTAGACATAAAACCGCCGTTTGCACGTGTGGTAAAAGCCGAGAAACAAAATCTTACGAGTACGCCGTCGGTCGACGACCTAGTCAAAGTATTTTGTCCTTCCAATTATTTTAATTCGGATCAACCACAATCCGCCAACATAGATGATAAAGTGTAAGATAATTTCCAGTTAGTTGGAGCTGTGTCATGTCACGAAAATTATTTAGACTAACTTTTGTTAAAAAGTTAAATTTTAATAAAATGCATCGTACTTTCAAGTTTACAAAAGAATATTGCGAGAGCTCTGAAATCAGCTCTGTTAAAACACGAGGAAAAAAGTAGAATTATCGAAACTATGAAACAAGCCAAAGCAGTAAATACGGTGGATTCACTTCCATCACCTAATTCTCCCGAAGCGCCCAGTAGTACAAAGACAAAAGCTCCAAAAATTGATGCTCCGCTATTCAAGATAAAACCATCAGAAAAAGTAACACTAACTTATGTACATTGTAGTCTTTTGTTCAAAAAAGAATTTATATATAAATTGTAATACTGCCTAACTGGAAAAATTTTACTACATCTCATTACAAGTACTGTACTTTTTGGTAACTTAGGCTCGGCGTGTTCGAGAGGTTCATCAGTCTCTTGCAAAACTGCTGAGGGAAGAATCCGGCCGTCGTAAATTTGTCAAATCTTGGCTCACGAGTTATTTTATGCCTAGAGAAAAATACAAGGAAGATGGGATTAAGATAGAAGAGGAGTTGGAAGATGCAATTATAGATGAAGCCATTGAATTAGAAATGCGTAAGGATTCCGTCTCCCGAATATCGCAGGAGAAGTGGCCGTACTTTGTGGAAGATATTAAAAGGAGACGCAGTAAATGGAAGGATCTGGGCTTCAATCCAGAGGATTGCTCATCCGATGACGAGAACAGAGAAATCCTGAACAAGAGTTTCCAGCAATTGCAAATTAATGAGGAGAAAGGAATTGTTCAGTTGAATACTGATGCAATGATGACGGGTTTACCTTACTGGAAATTAATTGAGAAGAATTTCGAGGAAGTCCAGAACAAAGCGGGTGATAATAGTCATAATTTTGGTCCGGTTCAAGTTTACAGCAATGTCGATTGCAACTCTTCAACGTACGACATTTTTTTTTTGATTATGATAATATTTATACACATTATGTTAAACTAAACCTTCCAAGGGTTCACATTTAAGCTTTTTGAAATTGCAAAACTGTAACGTGAAGTGGTTGTAAGGGCTGAGGCCAATTATCAACTAGAAGAATAAAGTTATATATATATTTGTCCCTTATTTTTCGTGAGATCGCGATTTTATTATAAAAAGGTTAAATAATAAGGTAGGTAAGTTTCTTAATCCAATTCACTTTTCATCTTTGAATTTAATAGTAAAATCTTATATTTAAGTCAATTGTAATGATGTTTTGTAATCAGATTTTTTATCGCACCTGCCATTCTCACTTTTAACTATCGCCCTCACGAATTCCCACCATCAGCATTTGTTTACGTTTTTAAACAATACAAGGAAATGAATGAAATTATATACTAAAGTTATGGCGATGACGATTAAACACAACACAAATATTCAACACTAGGTATGCATATGGACTGACGAAAGACTACGGAGCAATAACAATAATTGACAGCAGTAGTTATCACGATATGATCTGGATGATGTGTTTTGTAATAAATAGATTAAAAGGCTCATTTCCACTTCACTTTAGCGTCGAGGTTAAAGTGAAAGTACAACTTTATTGTTCAATAAACATTTACGTAACCATGGCCACAAAGTAGAAACTTTACCTTCACTTGATTGGAAAAGTGAAGTGGAAATGAGCTAGATATGAAATTGAATGGGAAATTAGTAATTTATTATTAATTTAGCTGTCGTTGTATGTTATCACTTTACCCGTTAAATTGCAGCCTTAAACGAAATTTATAATGTATAGCAATGAATTACCTAAAATCAGAAGAAAAAACCGGATAGTAGAACTATGGTCTGAATTTGACTACCGTTATGATTTCAACGATGGAATTTTTTAAACCAAATCAAAGTTTAATTTTTATAAATCCTTCAATGGGTATTCTACCAAAACATACAAACAAAGCTTGTTTGTTAAGTTTATTTCGCTAAAATTATGGTTAGAGTAGGTGTTTTCCGGCTCCGCCGACATAAAAACTTGCATCATGTTCGTTTTTGAAATTTTTCAAAGCTCACACCTTGAAGGTTCGTCCAATGATTTGTTTGTATACAGTTTTAGGAACCATATTCGTTTTCACTCGTCAATGTGAGCAGAAAAAAGTGAATTATTTGCAAGACCTAAAAATTTCTTCACAAAACTCTTTACATAATTGCAAAATTAAGTGCATAATATTGTATAATGAAGGTTAGAAATAGCATAATTTGCATAATTCAAAGGTTCCCAGTGCATAATTTTTGGTTGTCAAATCGCATAATTTTGATCGCATTAACCATACTTTAGAACGTCATTATTATTTTCATAATGTATTGCATAATACAAGAGCATATTATACAACTTATCTTTACTGAATATCGTGTTATTGTTAAAATCCTTCGAGATGCAACTTGAACCTCATGTGATCACATTTTTACATAGTCACAGTTTACTAAGTCATAATTACATATAATTATAATTCTCTATTCAACTGACACTCATCATCGTTTGGAGATTGCAGCTTCTTAGCTTGTGACTACTAGAGAACGAGAAAGTTGAATTTAAATTTGAATTGTTTGGTTTAGTTCATGGTAATCATCCAGGCATTATGTGTGTTTTATTTTTGTTTGTAAATACAAGCGCTGGACCAGATGACCTAAAATTAATTTTAGCATCAAACAGAGACGAGTTCTATGATAGGAAGACCAAGCCGGCTCATTTCTGGGATAATGAAGCGCAAATCCTTGGTGGTAATAAAATAAAATATCTAATTCAACTTACAATGATTTTGATTACATTAGTTAAAATTATTTCACGTTTCTAATAATTAATCTCGTCAAACAATTCCTCAATTTTGACCCAAGAACTTATGACTAACAATTTAATTAACACAAAATAATTCTGAAATTGACCAGGTATGGACATGAAGCTGGGACGAGAGGGAGGAACGTGGCTAGCTATAGATAAGAAAACGGGGAAGCTAGCATCACTCCTCTTTATAACAGAGCCAGATTTTTGTAATGAAAAACGTGGACGAGGCAGGTATGAACGGAACGAGCATATATTTATTTATAATAATTACTCATTCGTTATTAATTATGCAAGAAAATGATTTCAATTCATTTCAAATTCTTTTACTCATACAGCATCATAAAAGACTACCTTCAGTTTAATGGAGACGGAGTTGACTATTGCCATGAATTACACAAAAGTGCTGACGAATACAATCCTTTTAATCTCGTCATGTTAGATTTACTGTAAGTGCAAGTATTTTTATAATTCCTAAATCTAATCTACAGTTTCAAAAAACCGAAGAATTAAAATCCTTTTTATACTGTGTTTTCCTGCAACGCCCATGAAAATAAAGGAATGCGGATAATATGCTGACCTACTACTGCAGTGCATCACCGGATGGACCGACCCGATTGAATTCGGTGGGAGCGTACGGATTCGGCAACACACTTTTAGCTACCCCTTACCAGAAAGTCAAAGATGGAGAATTAAAATTCGCAGAAATAATTAAAAAGTTTCCCAGAACCGATCAGCAGAATGAGCTTACCGAAGAACTTCTGCAACTTCTCAAAAACAATCAAAAGTAATACTTTAATCATAAATGTTTGTTTGCCAGTAGTATATAGCATTTCTTCCGTTTAGCTCAATGCTTATTATTTTTGGCTAACATTGCACTGATGAGATTATTTCACTATGTACGCAATTTATAGACATTATCCAGATCCACAATTAGATAAACAAACGGCGAATTTCTCACAGGAATTTCGAAAAGAATTCAGCAGCCGATTCGTTCATGTACCGCGAGAAAGATATGGATCCAGGTAGTAATCAAAAAATAATAATGACAATTAAACCTAATTATCTTAACAAAAGCTTAAACCATATGAATTTTTCTTTGTTTTGCGCAGAACGCATACTTTAATTTTAGTAAATGGGAAGAACGAGGTGAAATATGACGAATGGACCATGCAAGAACCCATTATTAACTTAAATAACCCAACGTGGATTCACTCCAACTTTTCATTTGAATTAAATTCAGAGAATCAATTAAATAAATTATAAATACATAGTACGTAGAAATCCCGCAGTACGGGATTAAATAAAGGGTCCTAGAAATCATTATTATTAGGGGGAGTGCGCCTAAGAGAACGAGAGGCACTCACCATTGGATCCTAAATTCGGGCTTGTATTTTTTTCTGAAAAGAGTTTAAAATGTTAGGCAGGAAAGTGCCTTTACTTTTGTCCAACACTTTTTTGTTTGGCCCACATAATTTTTTAAAACCTCGAATTTGTCATGTATTAGTACAGATAAGGCACAGCGGATCAAAACAAGTGAAAATTACTGCGTGCATTCCTTTATCAGTGGAAAAAATTTCAGGGGTCAGAGTCCTATAACATTGAGGTCAAAAGGGAATGCACCAGAAAGGTCGAAAAACTCCGAAAAAGTCAAAAGGCCTTATAATATGTGACATAGCAGGGTCCTAAGTGTGACACCCATGATTATACATGTAAAGCAAGTAAAGCTCATTTTTTAAAAATCATATTATGAATTTAAAATTGTTAGTAACGCATAACATGATAGTTCGTAACCCTACCACTAATCTCGCCGCTATTCAATTCGCCGCCTATAAATTATCGCTGCGTCCTTAATCTCGCCTTCCGTATAAACAATGCTTAGTTTTATTCATATATATCAGAAAAATAATAATTATTAGAAATCAGAAAAAAGAAATCTAGAAATCAGTCAATTATTACAAAATGTACTAGTAGTAAACGTATCAATTCATCTAACACTCTTCGGTTTGTTGATCGTGAATTGAAACCTTTTTTTTGTGTAACCTCGTCTTCATTTGGGGACTCTCTCTGACTTCTCTTACGAGTAACTATAATTATAACTTGTATACGGTGTCGTATTATTTGTGTACTGGTTCGAAGTAGTTGAAACAGTAAAATGAATACGTCAAAAATACGACACCATGGATACCAAAGGTAAAGACTAAGTATTCAGGACTACCATTGGGAGGGAATATTCCCAAAATTCCCTCCATTTTAAATTCCCAATCTTCCGGGAATATTCCCACTCCCAAAATTCCCAAATTCCCAGGGAATTTAAAACTAGCCATCCCTATTCAGGACTGTCACCTGTCACACATAGGGCTGCTGAAGGTGTCACATATAGGACTTTCTTGCAATTTTGCCAGCCTTTTTCTGGATGATTTTTCTTGAAATGACAGAAATCGAATCAAATATCTGCAAGTGCTAATTGATTCTAAATTTTCTGCTCTACAAACCAATGTGAAACGATTTTTGAAAAAAACGTTGCTCTTACGGTGTTTCAAATTTGAACTGAGTTGAATTTAGAAAATTGAAAAATTAAACTTTTTCTGATTGCCGATTTAATACGGCCACTCTGGAAAGCCTTAAAGTCTAAGAATTTTAACATACGTATTACAGAATTAAGTCGTTCTAAGGCTGGTAGACTTCTGTTTCTGTCGCCACTTCCTTCAGAAATACTGTACGAATGTTACACTTAGGAACGTGTCACATATAGGCACACTCCCCCTATTCTTTATTCGTATAAAAGACACAGGGTCCACACTCCACAGGAGAGAAATATATAATTAGTAACAGGAAGTTACAAGAATACGAACAACTAAAACTATAATTAAATACCTAAGTAATGATTAGCCCAGGGCTAGTATATACAGTGGAATCTCGTTATAGAGACATCGCAAGGACCGAGCATTTTATGTCACTATAGTAAGATTGTCATTATAGGTCTATATAGATATATAGATGAGATAAGGTCAGTATAAAAAGGCCACCATAATGACATCGAAAATATTCAAACACCGTCTTATTTTCACTGTCACCAATAACTGTGTTTTTGAAAATAAAGCTTATTTACATTTGAGAGAGAGAGAGAGTAAATATTTATTTACAACTGACGTTACAATAACGCTTGCCGCTAGGACACAGTAAGAACAACATACA
>JAAXYX010000981.1:0-28013 GCA_036851915.1 Ptenothrix huangshanensis
CAACGGGTTTATCAGAGTAGGTATTAATTAGGTATATACATACTTCCGCGTGGGTAGGTCTGACAACTGGAGGTAATATGTAAACCGTACTAGTTTTCATGTCCAGAGTCCAGAAGCTGATTGTGAATTGTGAGTAGGTACTAATTATATTATTACAGTTAATGAGTTAATACGCTTAGCACCGCAGTCCTGTGTCCTCTCCTCAGTCCTCAAACGTTTGTTGTTTGTGTTTTTTGCGGACAGGGACTGAGGGATCGATTTGTAGTTAATAATTAATTATAACTACCTTCAGTAATTATACCGTTCCTGTAATTAGCTCACGCGTCGATCATCAATCAAATTACCAATTAATTATTACTAGGTTTACAATTTGTTATACGATCACAGAGGACAGAGACAAAGTGAAATTGTGATACGAATGTATCTATTTGAGATCTGAAACGAGTGATTCCTGAAATGTTGAATGTGGTACGACTGATTTCGATTCGGAAATTAATTTCAGAACAAGTCAGTATGATTTGCTCTGGTCCTGGTTTGTACAAAGACAAATGCGTAATTTTTTTGAAGAAAAAAGTTTGCGGTCACTGAAACAATGAACAAGGATCAAATCGTGTACAAAAATGAAAGCTAAAATGGGTTAAAGTTGAAAGTTGAGACTATCGTTCAACATTACTACCACCAGTCACCAACTACAACAACTACTGCTATAGTGTATAGTTGATAGTAAATAGTAAATGGAACCCATTCAGTGTACAATGCAAATACAAAGCGAACATGTATTAACCTGAGTACTTCCACCATAGTACGATCGTACATCGTATTCGTATAGTTAGTTGTTTTTATGCTATATAACCGGATTCGATTCGGTTTCGAAAAATTTGGAACAGAACGCGGAAGATTTGTCATTTGTATTTGTGTGTGCCCGTGGTTGCGACTGTTGCAACTACCAGCGAACATGGATTGTCATTGTTGCCCTTGTCAGTCAACAGCGTCAGATGCCAATTTCTGTGGAGTATTAAAGATAGCTGAAGAATGAAATACTGTCACTGTATGGTGAACTATGGTCAATGGTGTGTCATGCACTTAGTACAAGTAGAAACAAGTACCTATTTAACGAAGACGGGAAACGTTTAGTGCAGTTCCAAATAAGCAGTATTTGCTGCAGAATTAATCTACTACTGATGCAATGTCGGCCATGGCGTTTAATGAGGTAAATGTAAAGTCCTTTCTTCGTTTCAATAATATCTAATAATTCAGTAGAACATTTTTTAAGCATTATCATCTGCCAAATTGCCCTATTCCGATTCCGAACCTTAAAGTAATTATGCACGTCAATGTAAACTTCTCAATCTCAATTATCTCCAAACTAGAAACAAGTTATAAAAACTTTCACCTTCTGCAACAGTTGGCGCAATATTATTGCAATATTGATTGCCATTACACATGCTGTATCAGAATACATTTGATACATTATCGTTTCCATTACCATTTTATCCGAACGTACCTATATTCATTTAATCGTACACATCAGTGTGCAATTTTAGCTCATTAACATCCTACAAGCAGAAACTACAATAAAATAAAGCTATTTGGCATTTGGATTTGATGTGACTGGATATGTTGTATGTGGAGCAGTTGATAAAGAAGTTGCATCAATTCGCAATTGTCAATGGCAAGTAGATATAAATACATACATGTTGTACCCTGGCCCTGGCAAATTGTTAACATGTGTGGGATAAAAAAAAATATCTGAGTAAAAAACGAGGGGCCTAAAATAAACTCCGAATCGGGGTTTTTAGCTGTAGTTTGTGTAGGAGGAGGACTAGAAGCTGTAGGAAAAAAACGAGCTACCACTAGCAATGCCTTTTTCAGTGATGAGTTGAGATGTGATGAGTGTTAGAATAGGCAGGCCCGACCAGGTGAGATGAGAAGTGACCCAGGAGATTGTTCGGCATAGAGCTTATAGAGTGAACGTTGCCACTTGGTGCTTGGGGGATCAGAGGGGATTAGTGGCAGTGGCTCGAGTGTGTGGAGGAATATGGCAAGATGGCCTCAGCGAGAAGGTTCAGTTTTGTCTAACATCCGTACTTGTACAGAGGTGTAGAATTCTGCAAGAAGTATGTAATAATTCAGGATTACACAGTAGCTGACTTTAAGGAAAGTGATAGTAAAAGGGGCAGATATTCGTACTTAAGTTTATTAGTTGGACCTGGTCGTGATTTTCAAAGCCTGTTGAATATACAATCAATAAATTTAGTTCCTGAGAAACGGGTGCAACTACTACCACAAGGATACTCCTGACTTGACTTAGATTTAAGTACTGAAATTTTTTAATAATAGTACTCATATTTAGCTATCCTAAAGTGATCCAGTATTCTTGTGATTTTTGTGTATACGTTAGTTTTACGGACTGTGTAATTAAATGTGTCAAATGTAATTGTTCAGTATTTACTATTCCTTTAAAAGTTGATCGCTGGTAAAAAGAATTTCGAGCACAAAACAAACTTGGAATTTCGTTTTACTGCATTTTACATTTTTATGATAATTGAATAGCACGTGTGCGTGTTGCGGCGTAATTTTTAGGATAACATAGGCATCTACTAGGTATGCACAGCATTCTTATATTCTCTTATGCTGTACACAGTTATTTCGCCTTCAACATTGCCATCATGAATAAATAAAATTTTGGCTTTATGTATGTATACTCCCTTCTGTGTGTATATGTTGTTATAATGAATTCAAGTTCTGTTCTGTTTTGTCTCATTACAGCAGGGGCGATTTAGCAGTAGGATTTTAATTCAACAGGCACACTGCCAAACAGGAAAGCATTGGTAAATCCAAGCTGATACGGAACATTATCCTCCTGTTCTTTCGCCGTGTTCACTACAGTATTAATTGCACGTCAGTCAACCGTGTTGGTTCCTCCGATCACGGCGTACAAAACTGCGTGGAAGACCACAGTGTATGTAATTTTAAATTTTACTTTATCTAACTAGTTTTAAAGCACTAGACAAAATAACCCAGCACATTTAAAGCTTGGGTGATTACCTAGGCAAGTTTACATTTTGAGAATATTTAATTAATGAATTAAAATTAATGCAAATTTATTACTTTATCGATCTGTTTAAAGTTTAAATGCAGTCCATTGTATTCAAGCCTAAAGTTGGGTTAGTGTTCTTGTAATTTAGATCATAATGTTTAGTGGCCAAAATAAGTTTGATATGATAAATTATCTTTGATATCGTGCTGAGAAAAACCTTGTTACGTCATTGTTGGACTATCGTAATAAGCAACAACAAGGTTCAGGACTTAATACAACCAAATGAAATATTTTTAGTGTTCAAACGACTTAACTAGCGATAAGTCATCAGTTCTTAGCTAGTAATGGCTGGAAGTATTTGCAGGAAGCGTGTATAGCATTTGTTGTGTGATTTCATTTTAAACGGAGTGATAATTTTAAATTCGCGAGTTGTTAGAACTTACGTGTAGTTATTTTGTATAAGCGCTGTTCGTCCATAATTTAAATGCATTATAAAATGTTAACATATTTTTGAGCCGGATATACGTTGTAAATTTTTGAATTGCATTTGTTTATTTTTTGTATAGTGATTTGATGGCTCTCATGATGAAATCTCCGTACGGAAATGATATGGCAATACGTGAAGAAGGAATCATTGTGCCTAAAAACTACGTAGCTTCCGTTTGAGACAATGATATTCAGGCGCCGTAATCACCTACGCTAACTTCTAATTGACTGATGAGGTGAAAATTGTAATTCTTCCAAAAGATCAATACTTAACATGGGATTGAATCTTTTCCACGCCAGCAGTGATTAACCTTAGTTGGTGAGAAGTACGGAGTAACCCAACCTATTGAAATAGTTACTCGAAATTAAACAAGCCAAAATGTTCTTCGACAATCTATACTTTTAAATTCGAAATTTATTTGAATTTTGTTCACTGGAACAACTATGTGATTTTCTAAAAAGTATTACACAAGTTCGCGAATTGCCAATAGCTAAGTGTGAGTGTTAAAAGTTGCCAAACATAAATTCATATATCAACGGTGTAAATAAATATACTGAACTCCAGTACATCAGATGAAAAAGCCGTATCTGAAATTTTAGAATAAGATAAATCTAGTCTTCTCCGTAAATCCAAGCTCGTATTTGAGTGATTCAAACAGAAATAAGCAAATCAGACGATACCGAGTATAATGGCAAACATTCGGGTGTCCTACAGAATTTTGATAATCCTCTTCATTATTGTAATCAGCTTTCAATATTTCTACTTTAATCCACTTACGAAAATATCTGCTACTAATCCTAGACAAACAAAGAAGAACCATCCAGTAGCATCGCTATTTTTTTTCAAGACTACTAATGATCGAGATTCTACGAGTATGGGCTTACAAGATCCAAGTATTAATTACTCTTCAGCAGAGCTTTCATCTATTCCGTTATCTTCTTATTCAAAATATGAAAAAAAGTATAATGTATCGACTTCTAGTGTAGAACCACATTTAGCGAATGGAACGACTTCGCTTCAAGTAACGAAAATAAATATTGCAGTCAATTCGTCAGAAGCCTACCAGGAATTCTGTCCTGTTCCTCCGCCTAATCTGCTTGGGTTCCTAAAAGTAGAATTAGTTGCTCCTCCTTCGTTGCAAGTAATATCACGTATGCATAATGACCTAGACCTAGGTGGTCATTATGGGCCACCGAAATGCAAGTCGAAAGATAAGGTGGCCATTATTGTACCTTTTCGAGACCGTGAAGAACATTTGCGAATTTTCCTGTACAATATTCATCCAGTTTTAAAGCGACAAATGATCGAATACAATATTTTCGTTATCGAACAAGGAGGGGGCGAACCTTTCAATCGTGCGATGCTATTCAATGTTGGATTTGTTGAAGCCATGAAACGAGACAAATTCGACTGTTTTATTTTTCATGATGTTGACCTGATACCTGAGAATGATCATAACTTATACAACTGTCCTATACAACCTCGACACATGAGTGTAGCTGTAGATAAAATGAAGTACCAACTTCCGTATAAAACACTTTTTGGTGGAATTTCCGCCCTTAGAACTGAACACTTCAAATTGCTTAACGGATTTAGTAATGTTTTTTGGGGTTGGGGTGCTGAAGATGATGACATGGCTAACCGTATTGCTTTTCGAGGACTATTTATTTCGAGGCCTTCCCCCGACGTAGCCCGCTACAAAATGCTGAAACATAAGCCACAAAAGTTAAATAACAATCGCTACCGAATGCTGCTAAAAGGAAAGCAAAGATTTAACGTTGATGGCCTATCGAACTTGAACTATACTGTTGAGCAAATAGTTTTGGAGAAACTTTATACCCTTATTCGTGTTCAGTTAGTTCGTATAGGGGATGGCTGACATCGAATCAAATCTATTCGTTTTAAAAAATTTAACCGCTTCCGTAATACTGTGGGAAAGTTTTCTGGACATAGCTGATATAATCTCATTCGTTACTTGCAAGTCGTCTGAAACATGAAAATATACCAAGAAAAGACTAAATAACTTATTATATATTATATACGAATAGATACAATAGTAGGAAACGTAATCTATGATTAATGCTAATTAATATTTTTTCTTCAAGAGATTGCGCGCATTTTGAAAGTGTAACGTAAATTAGCAGAAATTATTGTTTTGTACTACTTCTATGGTAATCGCCTTTCATGGCCAATCTGTGTACTCTGTGAATCGAATGTACTTTTCCTATTAACGTGTTGTTTAACCTTCGTCAACTTTGTACACATAAAACACATGGTATGTTTTCTCTCTACGTTGTATATCAATTTATTTTAGTGTATATTTGTGGTTTCTCTAAGGTACCTACTTTTTAAACCAATTGTATCAAACAAGTCGTTAATGTTTACCTGATTAGTTGAGAAATACTCTCGACGTTATCATTTTAGTGCTACATATGTGGAATCATAGTCACATAGTGCTCGTTGTTTACCAGTTTATAGTACTTATGAGACGGAAATGTGTATCAAGTACTTATACATTAGTTACGAAAACTGTTGCGTTAAAATGTACATTTTTTATCATTTTTGATGTTAATGTCGTTATTACTGGTTTGATATGTACTACAACGTTGTCCAACATTCCATTGATCTGAATAAATTACAATGTAAGTAGTTCGGTTTGCTCCAATCTCTCTCTTTCCTTTGTATTGTATCATTTTACCGGTATGTTTCGTATCGGTGTTTAATCCTAGCAAACATTTCAGAAGGGTAAATTCTCAATGAATTAAATACTCATGTTCAATTCGAAACATAGATTCATTTATGCGTTGGCGTTAGTGCACGCAATGTTTTAAATAACCATTTATGAGTCGATTCATCTGGTGCGTAGAGTAACTTAACATGCATACCTAATTATCTTAGTACATACGTAGGTTATATCATATGACAAGTAAAAGCACAGAAGCACTAAGTGAGTAGTAAAGTCGATTGCAACACAGCAACACCAGCTCTGCTGTCTCAATGATATAATTATACTAGTTTAAATAATTATTATGTCAATGCCGGGGATGCGCTACTCCAATAGTCAAAATATTGCTTATTGTTCACGCTTATTATGACTAGGCTAGTATGTACGTATAGTAGCAGTTTCGAGGCAATCCGAAGCATGTAGAACCAACTTATGTTAACCAATTAATTCATATAAATATAGCTATATGTATTACTGTTCAAGACCCGACTTATTTGAGCACAATTCTGACTGAACATAATTTGTTCTTTATCTATAGTCAAATAGTTAAATTAGGTAGGTATAAAAGTTCTTCGGTAAATGTATAGATAATACATAAAGTTCAATATTATACGTATATTTAATTCATTGAGAATTCATCATTGTTTCCCAGCGACTAAGAAATTTGTTCTTTACTTCATTGCTTCATTCCGAGACATTAACTAACAAAGTGCAGCAAAAAAAACTGCATGGCATGCACACAACTTCGAAAAAATACTAACTTGGAAATGCACCGTTATCGCTTTGGCACTTTCCATGGATCAACCTAACAACTCCTGTTTATCCTACCTTCAATTAAATAAAGCAAGAGAGCTCTATAATTTTGTTTTCATTTTCGTTTCCCTTCAGATAACTTTTATCTTAGGCTAATGTGTAGCTTATTGAATGTACATGTGTATGGATTTTATTTGTAGGTGCTTTGTTTGGAACTTTGAGAAGCAATGGTTAACATACAGGGAATACGTAACTACATAGTTACATACTTACTAATAATATACAGATGGACCGACATGTGATAATACCGACATTATTTTTACATCTTGCATTCTAACCCCACTGTACTGCACACAGCAGACGCAACTCTGCAATTCAAATGGAGCTTTGTTAAATGATTACTTTGTATTTGTAATATGGTTACTGTTAGCATAATTTTTCCAGTGCTAACTTATTGCAACCGCAACCAAACATCAAGCAGATTGCATAATGGTAGTTTTAAACAGATCAATTACAATATGGGTTATTGCACATGACTAAACTCACATGTATAGGTATACGTGTAGATGAATGCCTAAATAATGTAGAGACAAGGTGTTGCTAACTAAGAAATCTGACCAACCTGTCCATACAATACAATACAATATGCGATTCTGAGAAGGGCTAGTAACAAAAACGGAGATGAAATTGAATAATTTTTCGTGGCCTATATCCACTGGGGTGGTTTGCCTTGAATTATAATCATGTAGGTACATAACAAGTGCGATACAGTGAGACTGGCGCTCAAAGTCGGCTTCGTCTTTAAAACCTTTCGAATCCGAATACAGATGTACCAACTTGACGAGTTTATCTTTACCAGAGTTTATTTTTGAAAGTCACTTGAAGAGCACTGGGGTGCTGTCAGCATTGCTACGTAAAAGTTATATGATGATTTATTTTAATTGTTTTTCCTTCCTGGCTGTAGCTTCTGTGAGTTTCCTTATTTTTCAAAGAGCATGTTTTGCTGATTCTGATTCGGGGGTAAGCACAAGGTACGAAAATGAATCTTTTCTTGCTCATTAATAATATAGAGTTAGATCCAAACCCAGTACATACCAAAACATTGCATTGTGATGTAGGAATTTATTCCATTGCCTTTGTCTTGTCATTCATCATTTAAGTGGTCTGAATTCTTGTTGAATTTCCCATTAGCCAAGATTGGCGTTGTGGGATATTTTTAGTTCCGAATTCAGATGCATCGTCTAGTTCTTCGGAGAGTGACAGTAAGCCTGTGAGAGCATGGACGTTTCCAACAAAATTCAAAACACATTGTGCCACGCCGGCTCCCAATATGTACAATCGAACCTGCTACGAACTCATGAAGCACGCGTTGAGACAATGGTCCTTTACCCAGGAATCTCAGGAGGATCCACAATCTGGAAGAACCATTGGGGACGATTTTTGTACTCTTGTTGGACACGATGAATTGGAGGGCAGAGAAGTAAGTAATAATGTTAATTGTCTAAATTGGTTTCGTGAAAAATGTTAGATCTAATTTAGTTATGTCTATATGGTCCACAAAGTGGAATAATTTGCCACCTGATGACCATAAGTCCAACTCCAACTCGTAGCAACTTACTCCATATTATAGTGTTTTCTCATACACTTCGACATTGAGACATCAAACAGGTTTAATCTTATGTACGTTCAAGTTTACAACTTGGTCCTAGTAAAGTAAATAGGTTTTTTTTACAATTACATTATTACTCAATTTTATAACATCGTTTAGACTCTACTTCTAATTTATGAATATTTTATATGCACGCACGACAACTCGATGCCGCGTACTCTTTCAAGAAAATCATCAGTGTGAAATTAGAATCATGCACAAAAATTATCTGATGTGATTCATCATCCATCTAGCCTAGAAATGTATGCTCAATTCTGTGTGGTTATTATTCATCTTGGTCGACTTTCGTTGACGGGAGTCTTTAGCTTGTAAATGGTTCCGTTGTGGTGTGATCGTGGTGTGGGCCATGTATATACCAATGCACATTAATTTGAAAACACGCATTCTCTTAATATATATATATATCTACGAACTTACATATAGAGCTTCCTCATATTCTGAAAATTCTAAAGTAAAGGCAAAATGTGAGTTTTCGTGCATATGAATGTTAATTTCGTAGAGTTGAAATTAATCGCTAGTTTTTTGAGTAGTAGTGGTTACACTATGCATACTTCTATCCTATCTCCCTCCCTCTCTAAATATTTGCCTACCTGCCTTTCCGATAGTGAAATAGTGGGATGCATGTCTTCTCTCCGTATTTCTGGTATTTTTATAACCCACAGAATTTACTCTCATTCGCTTAATAATATTTTTGTGTTCGGGCGTAAATTGTAGTCAGGAGTCAGAGCCAGCTGGGATGAGTCGAATTATATCGAGTAGTGTGTAAGTACTTACATAGTATGTATTAATAGAACACTGTTCAAATATGCTCATATTTTGATTGTATTTCATGTCCTTTGAAAAGGTGGGCTTCTTTTTCAACTACTGTGGCCGAGATGATTGGACAGATACGACTCTGAGGCGCGAGAATAAAGTTTGTTGTCGCGATGGGAAATATGTCAGTTGTCAAATTCGGCGTCGATGAGTTTACTAGAGAAGCAGAAAAGTTGGAAATTACAAATTACAGTGGAGGAAACTTTATGGTGCCTTCCGTTGTCGTTGTTAGCTGACCATCCGACCGACGAACTTATTCATTGGCCACAGTTTCATTGTTGTGGAAAACATGCCAAAACATGTCTATAAAGAGATAAAGATAAGGTGTAAATTTTATATGTACCAAGGTATGTGTGCATAAACTCATATTGAGGTACTCATCGGTGTCTGTATAATTATCTTCAGTTTCTTGCTTGCATGAGCTCCATTCTGTTCTAAATACAAATACAACTCTGAAGAGACGACTATGTGTAATAATGAAAAAATACAAACAATGACGCTATCACTTTTTCAAGTTTCAAGTGCCGATTATTTATTTTCATAGACTTTTTCTTCATTTGTTCATTCTTGTTCTTGTTGTCTGGCTGTCCATGTGAATGCAGGTAGGAAGAGGGACACAATGAATCTCATCACAGCAAATACAGCACACAACTCTGTGGGTAAGCGTCATTTATTTGTTGCTTTGAAATAAAAATATTTTCATTTAACCCGCACTGTTAACGTCGAGTTGACTGTGGACGTCCGACGTCGACGGCGACTGTCGACTGCCTTTTAGTATTTTCAGTCGATTTTCTGACTCTGATTCTGACTCTGACGACACATGACACATTCTTTTTCTCTTGCAGTTGTTCCAAATACTAATAGTGGAATAGAAATATGTAGAATGCAACGCAGAGGATTTCTAAGGGAGATTTTATTTGTCCACATGGATAATGTGGTCGGTCGTGCGTCATGATTAAACCACAATCATTCTCTTGTTAGAAATGGAACTTTACTCCATACGTTGCATTTTCATTCGCACAAACAGTCCATATCCAGATTCATTTCACTGCATGCCGTCTCTTAATCTCCTCAAGTTAAACGTCTGCCATACTTTTTTTTCTGCACTTGGAGTTATTGGTTATTACCAACTGAAAATGTATGTTTTTGGTCAACATCCCAGTGTGTGTGACATTATCACCCTTTGTCCATTCTGTCTGACATAAATTCACGGTACTTGTACTAGTAGTAGTTGTTGTAGTAGTAGTAGAAACAGAACAGTAGTACCTATATACACATAATAATAGTAAGTAGGTACTGCGAATCTGCACGGACTTTGACTTTGGCTTTATTGGCTCTACAATTGATTTTTTTCCAAGTGTGGTGTGACTTGGAGACAAAATGATTCTACTGCAGAGTATCACACGCCAAAACCATACCCGCAGTGTCGTTGTCGTTGTATTTCTCAGCTTATAATTGAACATCATAAAATAAATGTGTTCAAGAACATGTGGCCACTTAATTACACTCAGCTTATTACAAGCATTTATCGCTTCTGGAAAGACAACAACTTTTTATTCTAATTGCTTATTTAGCCTCATTACGTTCCAATAAAGATGGCTAACTACATACATACACAGCTAAGAAAATAAAAGCATACAGTACATTACATCCGCATGACAAGATTAAAAAAACAATTGAGTCTGATACAACCAATAATGTCAATATTGAAATGTCATAAATTTCTCGTTCAACTTTGATGGAAGTAGAACAATCAGGGGCGCAAAGATTCGAACAGAGATAATAAATGGTAGAACAAATACAATTAATATGAATTTTAACATTGTCGCCTCCTTCCAATTCCAAATCCAAATCCAACTTCAACCCCAATCAACGCACAAGCACTAATACCAGAAAGAACAGGACATCGTGAACGTGAGAACTGAATACGCATAAATAGTAAATTGCACCGCAAAAGCAAATGCAAAATGTGACATACCTACCTACATATGCATACCTAACAACGTACTACGGTACTTTACTTGTTTGTTAATGAGTTACAGACAGTCGACGAAAGTAACAATATTAAATGTGACCTGATAAAATACAAGTAATGAGTAGGCAAACAAAATACGAAGAATCTTGTTTGCTTTGCTTTATGAGCAGACAATAAAAGGATAGCATGGCATTCCGATTCAGAGGTACCTATACCTACCTACCTACATCAGTTGGCCCCAGTTAAATACGTTGGAGGGCTTAAAACAATATGAACACTTGTAGGTATGTATTTCGCGTTTGATTGGTGAATATTAATTAGTACGCCATGAAATATGGTTTGTGTTAAATGAGATAGAAAGGAAAAGGAGCGTTGTCAGAATTAGGACAGAATTTAGACATACTTTACATACAGTATTATTATATACAATACCCATATATGTACTTACCAAATGGTTTTTTTATAAAATACAAACTTTCTCGGTTGAACAAATACTACAGTGTAGGCGTGCGCTTTTGACTATAGTCAACGATATGATACCTACATAATTATAGGAAGGTAGATACTACATATGTAAATTTCCATGGCGCTCAGAATTTTCCAAAATTTTCTTCCTACTCCTACTCCCTAGCGCTTGCATTTGCACAAATCTACATACCTGCTTATTCGTAATACGTAAGTTGTATTAATTTGTGTTCAAGAATTAGTTGTCATTCGTTAACACGACACACGTACACTACACAAAGCGACCTTCTGTTTTATTGTCGGTTTTCATTTCACATTAAATACTTGAAATGAAACAAAAACACTCTGTCTTTTACCGCAAGTCTAGTGTGCAGTGCTGGTCTGGTGTCACGGCTTTTGATTGCGCCACCAATATTGGTGTGGGATACGATACGATTGAGATTACCTACTCAAAATGAGCATCATATTATCATCACGACCACCAAGACTAAATAGTAGATTTAACTTACCCTACATAATTATATTTACTGTATGTAGGCACATGATGATAATGATAATAATAATGATTCAACACGTAGATCACGCTTATCAAGTTCCAAAAAACGCATTTATTTATTTAAGTAACTACCATAAGTACTCATTATTAAGAGAGAAGTGTACATATGTACCTCTACATCCTCGTACTCGTGTGGGATGCATCTATCTGTCTCAAACTAGCGAAGCATGACACTATTAAACTATACCGTTCCTTAGCACATATTCTACGTAATGCAATATAATAGTGCTACAATTTTTGAATTACTTGATAAAATAGAAATAACCAAAGTAATAGCAATTATTTCTGGTTTACATAATTACTGAGTGCATTGCGGTAGGGATCTTTATCTGGCTTGTTAATTTTGCTTGTTTTACCTTGTCTCTGTATGTATATGTACAAGTCGACGTGGAAGCAAGGAGAAGGAGAAGGAGATAAATAAGTGACAAAAGGATTGCCCTCAATGCCCTGGATATATACAATCGACAATCCATAGCCCACATACAGATACAAATACAAGCTTTATTATTGGCGATGGGAAAAAATTGTCTAGCCATAGCGTAATAGCCATACAAACTTAGCCATGCTAACCTCGGTGGGTATGTAAAGTAAAATGTTGCAACTCGAAGGAGAAAATGAGTACATTTTTATGTTTGTTCTTTGGAATAAATTAGCAAACAGAAGCTTGTCGACTAATGTCGAATTGGTGGATTTTTACCCATTTTCCTAAAGATAAACCAGGTTTAACCGACGCTCTCAAATGAATACTGAGAAGGTAAAATATTTAGTTAAAATAATTGTGAGAATCTTAACCCAACGAGGAAATATTAAAGAGTGTATGGCACAGCTCATAGAGCGTGAATACTGTGGTTTCCCAATTAGTGCTGGATTTTTTACTACTACAGGTTTACTATTACACACTAATATAGTAGACTAATAGTAAACTATCAACTATCACCAGAACCAGACCCAAAACCAGAACCAGCTTGATATAAAATGTAACGATTAGAATTGCAGGAACGTCTAAAAGAGAATCCTACGCGTAGCTATGTATAATTGTCATTATTGTAAATATATCTATGTATATATAGTGTATAGTACCGACTTTAACATTAGAAACCCTTTCCTCCGTGTCCATGCTCACGTGTAATAAGCAAGTGCTCGTATCTGTAGTACAGTAGTGAGTGAGTGTTTACATTGGATTTTCCTTGGTTATTTTGGCGATTTTGGGTGTGACACACTTTTCCACAGGAGATCATATCTTTATTTTCTTAGTGGGAAAAGTAGCTTCATCATCCTATGATGAGCTCGAAAGATTTTTTATTAACTGTATGCAATGGAATGGACTCACAATCACAATCTGGTGTATATTATATCTGCTCACTAGTCAGTAGTCAGTGCAGAGCGGTACTCTTATTACCGGCACCGCACTATAAGTACAAATGGAAAAGAACTAGATAGTCAAACAGAGGAACTTATACAACTCTAATCTAGTAATTCCACTTAACTTCAGTTCAGGTGCATATTCCCATACATTTCTGTGACAATGACTACAACTCGGAATTGACAGTGAGTAATATTATATTAAAAGTAAGTTAATGCTGTACTTCCCTTTACTTTTTACTATTACAAGGCAAAACCACAAAACAGTCATACATATCTGTATAGCAGACAGCAAGACAAGGCAAGGCAAAACAGGACCCAGCAGAAGAAGGATGAGCTGAAAAACGCAGAAACAGTATTTATGCATCTTTTATTGTAAAGAATGCTACGTAAACACAGTACCAGAAAGAAATTGCATTCCGACTCTGACTTCTGACGTCAACTAAATTCAATGTTGTCATTGTCGCTGCCGCTGTCGTAGCGTTGGCGTTGGCGTTGTTACTGTACATAGTTGTGTCGCAAAGAAATAATGTCTGTAAAAGCCAAAACGGAAACTACGTGCAATGAGGATCAGGAAAATGAAAATCAGGAACTACTTTCCATTTGCTACACTATAATCATAATCACGTTCATTACCATTCATAATTTATGACCGCGCTTAAAAACCTTTGATGATTGCTCCTCTCTTACGAATAATATGAGACCAGAGTATAATATAATACAATAGAATGAAAACATAAGCTTCCAATGCAAATGACAATTGTGATAGTTTACCTATTATATATTCTACTCTACTCTCCTTCTCCTTGAATTATAATTCGATTTTATCCTGATTACAATTTACGATAAAAAGAAGAGTAATAAAAATCTACCTACTTAGGTAATCCCATGCTTCTTTTCCGTTTTCCTTTTTTCCTTTTTTTGAAATAGTTTCTCAAAGTTTTCTATTATTGGCAGTGGACAATTTAATTTTTATTTAAACAACTTTCTTTGCCTGGTCTGGTAGCTGACTTCTTTATTAACATTGCATTTGGTATATGTACATAGTACATAGATACATACATGCATCCTATCACAATTCACAATTCACAACGTAAGCGATTACAGGTGAGTTACTAAATCACTGTGGAAAAAAGGCTACACTTTTGGAAGTAATAAAAATGTCCGCGTTAATTTTTTATGAAGACCATTTACTTATCGTCACTCGTCATCGTCATCGTCACCATCACACCCTTACTTCACCATAATATCGATAATGGTCGTAGTCGTAGTCACAGTCAGCACATACCGTAGTGTATACACACACACACTAATAGCTTGTGAAAAGTCGAACCTTTCACTCGTTCCTTCGATAGGCTTTAAAATGTCTTATTAATGGGCTCGACTGCTACATGATCTGTACTTGATTGCAAATCTCTGATAAATCTATATGGGTTGTCGAAAATGCTAGGAACAAAGAAAACTGTCTGCAAGTCACAATCTTCAAGTTGACTCCCTGTACATACATATCTGTAATGCCAGAAATTGGAGGAGCACGTTTACTCCTTGTGATCTATTGTATCGACAGGTCACGGTACAAATGGGCGACGTGAACTTTAAAAATTAATATTATTATATTACATTTATTATTAATATTGTGGAAGAAGGTGAGAGTTTTACTTTTCCTTACCTTGATGAACTCTAAATAATAATTAAGTTTTAGAAGACAAAACAAAAGGCAAGACATTTGAATATCCTTCCCGTTGGCGACTGATTGACTCACAAACTCACACCTTATAATAATATTATTAACTACTCTATCTCATCTCTCATCCCATCTCATCTCATTCATATTAACACTAATTTTTATATCAGGCTTTGTCTTAGGAGTAGTATCATTACTACTAATTACCTACATACAGTTATTCAGACTCTATCGAAATCTCATTAATTGATTATTCATAATTCTGTCGCGATCTTTCCTTTCATCACTTATCTTTTCACCTCACCGTTTCACCTCATAAATTACATTACTGTGTTCGAAATTATGGGCCATGAATATGAATACATGAATAGCTTATATTGTCATTGTAAAATCAAGCTTGCGTTGACAAGGATGAAACATCCGACACTGTCTTGACTTGACTTGGTTTGACTTGGCTTGGCTTGGCTTGAGCTAACAATTTATTTTTATTTCGATTAAAATTACTACGAAAAAGATAATGAAAGTTATAGTCACACCTTGTTTATTGACTTGACACTGACGAGACAATTGCACTCTTGACATTTCAACTACATAGTCCTTAGGAACGTAGGTAGGTGAGTATGTATTGTCATCATTATCTTGTACCACATCCACCGTAATTCAAATGGTTTATATTTATTTCTGCATTTTAATTTCCATTTCAATTCGCATCTCCCTTAACATTGTTTTCATTCAAAAGAGAAATACATAGGTAAAGATGAAGAATTAAATATTTGTACTTGTATGGGTACGTATCTAGGTTGTGCTTGCGGTGGTAAATTTGCCATCAACAACAAACAATCAAAGGCGAGTCAAAGCCAAATGTACATTCATGTATACCTATGCATGCAGTCAATGGAATGTGTTTGGATTGGAATGGAATTCAGTCGTTGCTATTTAATGTGTTTGTCAGCCTTTATGCAGATATTTGAATCTTAGGTCGATGTTAATAGTTTTACGCACACGCAACTTGCGTTTCCCTACGGCAAAAATGATACTATACGAAAATGTATGCATTTCTAAAGGTGCATGATGAAAGCTACATGAATGCATAAATAAATTGCCTACACGTGATTATTATTCAATATTCACTATCACTATCCTTGTAGATTGTGAATTGTAGACTATAATTATAAATAATTGTAGATATTGTATGTACCTACATGCAGGCTTGAAAGATGCAACTGTGAAGGAGTATTGACTTGACACGCTAGACTACGAATTACATACGATCCGACGATGCAAGGTAAATTAGAGAGTTATTATTTAATGTGATGTAAAAATGTGTGAATAGTAATAGTGCTTGCTGGGATTAGTTTTCATATCAAATTTTTAATGATCATTTCTATCCGGTGACAAGTAGTTGTCACCCCTTGGTACCTTTGTCACATTACCTATTTAAATTCTCAAGTTTTCAATGGATTCTTATAATTCGACAACCAATTACGCGAGAGACAATGACGATGACAATACGTTGCCTACCTATGTAGGTATGTGCATAAAGTCACAAGACAAGTATAAGATGTTGTTATCATTGCCATTGATGTTTTACTTAACTTAAGTCATCAACTTTTCCTTGACTAGCTTACTCTGACTGACTTTGAGTGGAAAGTTGTAGATTGTAGAGTTGGAACAAACATTTGACTTGACGAAGGAAGCAAACTTTTGAAACGACTTTCAGGCATAAGTATCGGAACCAAAACCAAAACCAGAACCAGGACAAGAACCAGACAGAACCCAAACCAAAAAACACAACTGTCGACATCCGACATTGTTTTCCTAGAACTTTAAACTACTGTATTGCTTCTTCCTCATTTCAAGGTATGATGAACAGTCAAGTTAAAATATGTTCTTAAACTTTGGGTTGAGTTGAGGGCAAGCTAACTTTATCCACATGGCAATCCAAATCCAATGCCATGCTGATCGTATGCTATGCTAGGGTCTAGGGTATAACAGGTGGCGATCGAGATGAGATGGTTGTGGTGCGAACCGAGAACGAGAACGAGAACGAGAACTGAGCAGGAAGCCCTTTGTACTTTTATAATAGATACCATTATATTTTATTACGAAATCAATACTGATCCTGTCATCGAAGATATGCACCTTCCTACCTTTGCTGTGCAAGTCCGTATGTTAGTAGCCATGCTTCAGCTGACTCTGACTAGTGAGTGCTGACATTTGAAATTTGAAACGGAAATAAGTGGAGAGAGGCTGACGCTGACGTTGCACTGTTCAAGTATTCGTTTTCAATTTTCCTGTTCATCTCACCAGTACCCGTACCAGGCCAGAGACCAGTATCAAAGCCAAATCCAAAGCCAAATCCAAAGCCAAAGTTAAAAAGCCCTATCAAGAAAAACTTGGTCTACAGTTACTTACACGGTAATAAAAAAATAAAAACTGGATTGAGCTAAACAAGTACTATCTATCTGGGTAATATGTAACATAGAACATTATATTATGACATAACGTAATTCGAGAGCTTCAAGTATACACTAGCAAACACTACACCAGTACCACATCTCATATGGGTTCAGGGGTAGGGATAGGCAAAGGCAAGGATGACTTACTACAACGTATTACGATGATTAGCCTTACGATAAAATGCTCAAGATCCAGGTAATCATAGCATCTGTAATAATTTTTTGAAGGGTAATATAGCATTTTCATGATTTTTGTTAAAACGATCCTCACATTTTCCCATATTAACATCCACATCAAAATCAGTATCAGTATCAGTATCAGCATCAGCATCAGCATCAACATCTCACTCCTTCGCTCCTGACTCCTGACTCTTGACTGTTAGTGGCGATTAGATTAATTTTTCAGAGATAAGATAAAAAAGGTCATAATTGTAGCAGATGAGAAATGCAGAAGTCAAGGCCTGACTTGGCCTAACCTGGCCTGCCCCACACCATGCCATGCCATGCCATGCTATATGTAAGGTAGGAAGTGATAGAAGATATTACACTCACAGCCACAGCTCAAAATGAAAAGTGATGGAAAAAATTGATAACCGGAAGAAAACAATGTAATGTAATGTAATGTACTGTTGTTACCTATGCTGAGAGGCCAGCTATAGGTTAAACGATCAAACCTCCTTCTCCTTCGTTCGCGGTATCTTTAGTGGACTAGAAATAAAAATCTCATCTTCGTTTGGGATTCCTAACGGACGAACCTTGGAGATTCAATGGAGTTGAATTGAGCTGAGATTTTGGCGAAATGAACATCATTTTTATTCTGTGCAGTCTTCGACTTCAGTCTGTTGGTTACAGTCTACACTGTGGTATATACATTACTATATATTATTAGGTTATATAGTTTGCCTCGTGCATTGTGGCTGTGGCTGTGTTGTAATTGTAATGAAAACCGTTTCCTTGCTCAAGTATTTTATTAGCGAGATGGGATGTGGGATGAGGTGAGATAAAAGTTCGTAAGCGTAGATTTTCGTTTTACGCCTTCACATCCATGCATATAGGAACCACACTCAATCCAATCCAATCCAATCCTCCTCTCCTCTGCCATGCATTAAATATAGATACGGATACTAAACCAACCATCTTTGGCTTGGCTGTATTACGAACACGAATTAGGTAATGTTTCACTATGTCAGCGATGCAGGCACAGGCATAAAGTTTATGATATTACATCTATCGGAATCGGTAGAGAGATGGGATGCTGGTTGGAGTTTGTTTCGGTATTAGCTGCCGGTAAAATTATAGTATGGTGCTTGTACTCTGGTTTGGTTTGGTTTGCTTCGGTTTGGCTTGATGATTGGATAGAACATAGAACAGAACAGACGAACAAATTGGGACGGTATCTTCAGAGTAAAGAACAGAAGGGGATAAAAGTCGGATTGTGAGATCGACCACAGGTTGTCAGTCAAGTCAATCATGTCATTTACCATTTTACACTTCTTGCTTCCGTTCCGTTTATTCCTCTCAACTCGATTCAGCTTATCTTGTACAACTTTACCATAATAATATTACCGCTTGGCGTTGAGTTCGACTTCGGCTCAGCCAGCTGCTCATTGCATTTCGTTACATTACATTGCTATTGCTATATGAATGCTCTTGTAGCTTATTACGTGTCGGCTTTGTGCTCTCAAGCCGATTTGAGATTCACTCTCATTCCTCCTTTTTTTCTTACAAACTGCAAATGTATTATTATCATAAAGCAAACTTTTGCTTTCAAACTGTTTTTCCTCGTTATCTCCTCATCCTAATAGTGATGTGATGGGCAGCAGAAATTTGAGAAATTGCTACGTTTTGGTTCCGGACACTAGGCACATCCAATTCAATCTTTCCAGGTACATATATGTAACGTTATAAAAAAGTGTACCTTACCTATCCAAATCCAAACTAAAGCGTGGCAGAAGTCTAAGGATGTTGATGTTGATGTCGATGTCGATGTCGATGTCGATGCCCATGCGATATACCTATGTATATATTGGTGCTGGGGTTGGTGATGTGCTAGCGTGCGTGTGTTGGTTTGGTCTGGTCTGCAATTTTTATGCGAATAATTTCCTAAATCTTAACCGAAACCATTAAAATATTGCTACACTAAGTTTATGACCTTTCCGTCTGTTGTTCCTGTGATTTTTTCATTATTTTTCCAACGGGACTCATCACAGTAACTTAACCACCTACCTACTTAGACAGGTACTTTAACACTTTATGCACCGTAAACTAATTTACGACATGAAATTCGGAAGCTTTCTGGCCGTCATTGTTGGGATTGGGGGTTGGGATTGTAAATTGTAAATTGTAAAATATCTTTTAATCGTAAATTTAATTCTGTAAAATTTCATCTTCATTTTTCTCCCATCGCTTCGTGTTAATAGTTCATGTGGAAAGACGAATCCCTTGTTTTTGTACATTCCCTTTAAACCGTATATAAAAACAATCAAATCTGCTGGTCTGAAATGTTAGCAAATACTTGTATGTATATCTTTCAATTGATTTTATGAATTCCTATTTTCCTATAAATATTGAATAAAGAAAATATAATATTAAATTGAACCAAGCCTCATAGATCGTTCCTGGTCTCATGGCCGATAATTTTTGTTGAAAAGCATTTTCTACTCTTGTTTGATGTTAGATTAAAAGATTGTAGGAATATTTATAACTGCATATAGATACATAGGTAGGTTGGTAATCGGCATTTTATTTATACCGGTTGAATTCCTTGAATTGTCTTTCTACGTCTTATGGTCTCTTGACTCTTGATGTACAGTGTGTTGGGTAATGTCAATGTCTATTAGCGAGACAGTGACACTTTTCGTTAAATACGTGATTCAAAATTTAGTTTACAGGAATGCCAAATCGCATTTTGAGTATCAAATTCTAGGCTCAAGATATGCAAAATGTCATATTGTGACACAAAATAATGTTGCAAGAAATACATTAGAATTGGAGGGCTTGGTGAGTTCACATCTTTTCTCAAGACTCTTGTAAAAGAAGAATCAGTAGATTTTATACGCTGCGTATAAATTTTCCTTGGTGTTGGTTACGTTATAGTATAAATACTATAAGTATCTATAGATAAGACAATTATATCTTATGTATACTCGCTCTTACCTAATAAATGGTTGATGATGTGATGACGAACATTAAGTATTTATGGATATAGTCTTAGGTATATATGAATAGTTTTTAATAAATGTGCCCCAAGGTGGCCCAGTCAAAATAGCGGAACCAGAACCAGTGCATTTTTGCAAGAATTTCTGACAGAATTGGTATCACAGGCTGTGTAGGTATTGCTATTACACAAGTGTAGGCAAATAGATTTAATGCCTTGTTTCTTGCTCGCATAGGACTTATTGTAAGTTGAAAAGCGTGGCATTGAATCAATTGCTTAGACTATTCAAAAATTTCATACTTGTCAATGATCATGTTCTACCGTACTTGCAAACGACCTATTAGCGCCCCATTCCTGAGTTTCTTGTGCAATTTGTCAGCAGTGGTGTTGGCGTTGGTGTTGGTATTAAGTAAGACAAATCACATCTATGATCGCACAGATCTTCACACACTTTTTCAATTTTCCGATTCGAATACAGTGGGAGGATGGCAAGTGATCTATGAGGTGTTACTCGTCGCTGTTCTGGGTGTCAAAAGTAAAACGGTTGTTTTCTTAAGCATTTTCCACTCATTTGTACACCTAGAGACCGACGCTGAGATCAGAGATGATATGGATTTGGATCTGGTGTACGAAACAATGGCAGAGCAATGACATGACGTTTGTAGTTCTTGTACTTGTACTTGTACTGCATCTAATACTTTTCTACTACTAGTTATTTACACAAGCATGTACCGGCGGCTGCCTGTGGATTTAACGTATCAAAGTTTCCAACAATAAGGCAGAGTAAAGGAGTAATGATAGCGACAAAGACAACGACATCGCTTGAATAAATCTTCTACACCTTCTCTCTGCGTCGCAGTTCGCAGTATCGTCCAATTTTTCAATTTCAGATCTTCCCCGTTAACTTTTTATCTCACGGAAACCATGTCACAGATATCTTCGTCTTCCTGCAGACATGAGCAAGAAGCATTGAATCAATCCCGGTATTTTCCAACAAAAAGTTCCAGTCTGTTTCTGGCATATGGCATGAAGTCAAGTCAAAGTCACTATACATATACAATACACAGATTATTATATTAGTATAGGGACCATTGCCAATGAGCTTAGCTATTAGTACAAGGTTACAATTGTGTTATTGTAGTTGTTAAGCCCTGAACCAATATCATTTTATGCAATAATACCAAGCTATGATCATTCTACTCTTTAGAAACAGGCATTCTTCTCATCCTCTATCCAAATACCTCTGCGCTCTTATTGACTTTGCAGTGCCGGAGGAAAATCTAAATATTATCTGTAGGTAAACAAAGACAGGCATGCTCGTAAAAGTCTAGAATGGGTAAACAGAAAACAGAAAATCAGAACCAGAATCAGAACGGACATCCTCAGTCCATAAGAATTTTGAAATAGTCATACTCATACAGTCAATGAGCATGGGAGTAGCTTAGTTTAGGCATTGGATAGCGTGCCGATTTGTTCATGCTGATAACACGTAATTTCGTAAACGAGAAATAAATGATTGATTGCGTAATTTCCAAGCAAATGTCCAACTCCAATGCTAAATATATGTACCTACCTAGTGCTGAAACTATGTGCGAAGGGGAATTTGTAATTGGAAACTAATTTTGAATTTATACAACAAGGATTATTCAAAATTGGAAAGTAACTATTTATAAGGTGTAAATCGTTCAAGCACAGAATATGCTTCGGAAGATACTGACTGAAGATACTGTTTAGGTAAGATTTCCCTTTCCTTTTCGTTTTCAATTTGGAATCGGAATTAGCAGAGAGACGTGATTGTAATTATATTACGCGAAATAAAAAAACAACTAAAACTAATGCTTTTAAAATTACCTCTTAAGTTTGCAGTCTCATAGTTCCTCTTGAATCTTGTTATTACTTTGTGTTTTCTTCATCATCATCATCAGATTACCTATACCTATACCTACGCGCCTATGCTTTGATTGTTTGGCTTTGTAGTTGCAAAAATATTTTCATGGAGTTTTGAGTGCTAAAATTGTAAATGGAGTTTAATCGAGTCATTAAAAGATATTTTGATGGTAATATGCTTACATTTTTATGACTACTATTGTTAGATCAATTTACTTTTGTGGATATACTATAGCTACGAAGTAAGAGCTGGTGAGGTGATGATGAGAACGTGAAGACTTAAATTAAAAATGTTTGCCCGGATTATTCCAACTCTCTCTCTCCGTTTTCGCTCAGTCAGCGTCAGTGTAATCCACTGTACTATAAAGTGCTTGTGTAGTCGTCGTCGTCACTATCAAAATAATTTACTTTATATATATCTACTACATACAGTGTGCCATGGTACTTGACTAATTTGTCGAGTACGAGCATGCACATTTTGGCGAACGTGTTACCTTCATTTAATTTGTCACGCAACACAAACAGTAATCAAAATCCTGGCAACCTACGAATACGAATCTACCACTGCACTGGGATTTGATTTGGATTTGAATTGGGATTTCAGCTGACTGTCATTTCTTTTGGTTTTGGTCATCTTGTCTAGAGGTACATGTAAAGCCAGCACCTGAAATTTATTTGCAATTTACAACTTTCCAAGAATGTAGGTAACGAAATAAACTCGACTTGAGTTGTCTCTACTGAACTAAATAAATAAAGAGTCCTGGTCGTGGTCATGGTTGGACAAAATGTCTATGTAGAAAAAAAGGGAAGAATTAGCAAGCAAAAAACTGTATAGGTAAGTCAGAATTGTAGACTGCTTGGGTATTTATATTTTAATTTAATATGATGAATCAATTTGAGTTTTTTCTTTAAGTCAAGACTGCCACTACTTACGAGGTAGTTTTTCTATCTCTTTGCTTTGATTTGCTTTGCATTGATATGAAGTGGAGTTCCTTTGCTTCCGTTAATTACTTTCTTTACGTCTTAATTACCCAAGTCCTTTCACTGTGAGTGTAAAACTACTTCATCAACTCAAACAACTCGAGTCAACACGATGAAAATCAACCACGTTTCAATGCATCTATCTTTGTATGTACATACAAGTAATTGTGTATTTTCCATAGAGCTCCTGCCTTGCTCCAAAGCACTTGCTTGCAAGTTGCAAACTTGTAGACTTGTTTGGTCCTTTGAGAAGTATTCATACGCAGATCCCAACATTAATCTTTTCACTGAAATACATACCCTGGAAATAAATAAATAAAAAATATGAAAAACACAACACATTACATTGTTGGCTAATCCAGGATGACCATACACATTTTTATTATGTACCTTTGTCCGACCCAACAATAATCTTGAGGTTTTCGTTTTCACTCTTACTCATTCTTTATCCCCGCAATGAAATGCAATGCGCAATGATAAATATTCCAATTCAAATTCAAATCCAAACCCAACATTTCCACTTTCCTAACTACCTGCCTTTTCTCCTTCTCGAAATACTCTTTGTTTCCTAAAACTTGTGTCAATTTAAAATCGATTACAGCAAACCGAACTTTTATGAGCAGGCATTTACTGCTGCTTGGATTGTCTTATTCCCATCGTCTCGATGGAGGCATGCATACCTATTGTCAACCATTCCGGCATAAAAAATATTTGAGTTAGGCATGGTAATGTCACTGTGATTAGTCATTTAGTTTGTCATTTGATTAGTATGTTTTTATGATGACTGTGTGTAAATTCACAATTCGCAACGTCAACGTCAGCGTAGCGTAGGTAATCCTACTTTTCGTGCATTTCGTCTTTCGTTGCAATAATCATTTGATCTCGACACTAACTTACATAGGTATTCCAATCCTACCTGTTTCTTCCATGATTTTATGAACACAACATGACTAGGTATATACCTACATATAAATGCCTGCCTATGTATCTATCCATAGAAACAAAACAAGATTTAAGACTATATGGTGCTGTCACAGTCACCAGGTGAATAATTGTTAGAAGTGTAAGGAACGGGAGTACTAGAGGAGTAGAGTAGCATGTGATGTGGGACAGAAAGTGTAGGGTGTGTAATCTCATACTACCAATACGAATCCCGTGTATAGATGCAGAATACATTATGCCTAATACATCCCGTACAATGTTGAATTGCTAATGCTTAACCCATGTACGCAGGGGCAAACATTAAACAGTAGTAGGAATAGGAATGCAGGTATATGTACATACAGACGCACGAATGTATATATATATACAACGTCGCCGTCGCCGGTCACGCCGACCGCTTTTTATTTATGTAGGTAAGTTCATAGTTCTATTTCTCTCAACTGGCTGTGTGTCAAGAAAGGCACTTCACTCCCCCACTTGATACAATTTCGTGTAGATCCGATTTCCGGTGGGTTACTATTTTCGAGGCTAGTTCTGTGTATGGTAGCAAACCGGAAAGTTTTCCTTTTCGAGTCCCTTTTGGCTTCACGCTGTATTTTGGAACTTGGATATTTGGATTGGGATTTTGGTTGCCTACCTTTCTGGTGCTTTTCGATTCGCTTTTGCCTTCGCCTTTGCCCACATGTCATTCTTGTCATGTCGGAGCAAGACTAAAACGCAACACACAGTGTAATTACATTACAGTAGCAGGCAAAGGCAAAGAGTCCATCATGCAGGAAAAGACGTGGAGAGTAAAAGTTGTTGCGCCTCCCCAGGTACCTACCTACCTACTGTTATTCTCGACTGTTTCGCTGGATCTGAATGATCAAGAAGAATGCAATTTTGGATGCCCACTACACAAATACAATTTAAATCGCATTTGTTCGGGGTGGAAGTGTGGACTTGGACATACATACATATGTTAACAATAGCTGTACCTATTTGATAGTTCCACATGAAAAATACTCAAGAAACGTTGCTTAAAAAACACACCGATATACTTACCTGTTTATATTTATCGTAAGACCATGGCACGGGCTGTTGGATTCACTACCACGGATGTTTTTCAACTTGGAAACAAGTATGATTTATGTATATTAAAGGAAGATGAGTAACACAGGGGGAAAATAGTTATTAGAGGAACAAGTGGACGGAAATACAGAGTAAAGTGTAGCCCCAGTCCCAGTGTGGTGTGTGTTATAGACTTAATGAGTCCTCATCCTTCATAGTGTAATCATAAGATTTTAACTATACATGCTTCGTTTCGTGGATATGTCTATACATCTCCGGCTGTTATCGTTGTACTTATTTTTTATACGATCGTTTCTCAAGAGCGAGCAAAGGGGTAGCTATAGATATAGATATATGTACCAACACCAACCAAGCTATATTAAGTATATTTACCTATGTACTATGTAGGTAGTCTTGGGTCGGAGGTTCTACCAGCTTATTTTTGTACTTTGTATTTAGCATTAAAGTTCGTATTGACAAGAGAGCAACTGACACATTGCATTGCATTACATTACATTAGAATTGGATGAGACCACGACCGTTTGTCTAGTGACTAGTAAAATTGATATAGCGTCTTCAGGTCTTGTGTGC
This sequence comes from Ptenothrix huangshanensis, assembly GCA_036851915.1. Lineage (NCBI taxonomy): Eukaryota > Metazoa > Arthropoda > Collembola > Symphypleona > Dicyrtomidae > Ptenothrix > Ptenothrix huangshanensis. Next base: position 26,597 of record JAAXYX010000981.1, read on the forward strand.
ATATAATTACATATATACATATATCCATACCTCAAGTCACCCTGTTCCTTTATTTGCTTGACTTGAATTGTCTACAACCAGCAAGAGAGCCAAAGCCGAAGCCAAAAGCCAGCGCTCTGTATAATAATATGTAGTATTGTATATTATTGGAGAGACTTCCGAGCCAAAAGAAGAATGGTTTTTGGAGGAGACATGTAGTATAGCATGGGACGTTAGGAGGAGAGGATATGATAGGAATACATGCACAGTTGGATTTGGAATATCTATATGTTTACAGCATAGGTAAAGTGTATTTTATTTTACGGGCCGGTGAATCGTCAGAGTTCGTCGAGAACGCACAGGTGTGTTCATTCAGGGTAAAGTCAGTCGTAAGGAACGTTGGCGTTTACACCCTCCTTCATTTCCACTCCTGCTTGCCTCCAAAAACAAGCTCACTCAGTGGCAAACTGCACAATACGATTTTCTCCTCACGTTTTGACTTGACGTTACATTACAGAACAGTGTAGTGCACGCTTACTAGTCTACCACAGTCTCCGGTACAGTGTTTCTCTCTCCAAATCATCATTCCATTGACTCAACATCAACAATCAGCAGTGACGACGAGACGACGAGGCCTAGGACGACGACAATTTTGATTTTCCGCAATATTTTCTTAGTTCTCAAAAATCATCGACGACAAGGCAACCACATTCACGCTTCTACATATACCTTTGTTTTGTCAACTGGACCTTATCCAATCCACCCTAGGACCTGTTAGAACAAGATCAAACCCACTTGAAATAAGATTGAATTAAAAAATAGTTTTTGTGCAATATTAATTACTTTTTACATAGACAGTTTCAATCGGTTTTGCATTTAATGTGGAGATAGACTGTGTTTAGTTGTGCCCAAGTTTCCCGGACTAGCGGGATTCCAAATCCCGATTCAAATCCACATATAAAACGCATAAAGAGGGGCAAGCTGACGCTGACGCCGACTAATTTTCCGATCGCAAGCTTTTCTATGTGTGTGTGTGAGCGAGCGGAAGCGAGGGATACGCTCAACGTCCAGACAACGTCAACGACAAAGACAACAACCGCTTTGAATATTTCATCCACTGCCCAACTTGACAGTTTTCCTCAGTCAGACTATCTGGAGCGTTGATTTTCTTTTTTACAAGCAATTTTCCGCTTAGCTGTTTTGACTTGCTCGTGTTTCTCTTGGTGGTGGTGTGTTTGCTGTACTGTACTGTACTTTTGGATGCCCTGCTCTTCTGTGCCTGTGTCCCTTGAGGTTTTCAGCACAGGTTAGTCGATAAGACGATAATTGTTTTATCAATTGATTCAAATTAAAGTGAGGATAACCGCAAGAACCATAGCGAGTCGAACCAGATCGAGGTAGACCAAGGTAATCCAACGTACCTACCTACCAACGTTAA
>JAAXYX010000982.1:0-27981 GCA_036851915.1 Ptenothrix huangshanensis
AATCAAATAGATACTGTAGAAATAAGCCACCCTGACAGCATGACCCTTAGCCAATCAGTCCTCGGTTATTTAACGCATGAAATTTTATATTTTCATATTTATTCATAATAACCTACCTACATAGGTATAAAAGTCCACGAAGTGAGCACTAGTTTTTGCATTTCATTATACACAGAAATGTATTAATTGGGGAAGTAACAGTTTCTGGACTTTTTTGTATAATGCATAACCTAGAAACAACATCAATATGGAATTTATTCCATCAGTTTTATCTGGTCAATTCAGCAGTCCAAGCACAGAAGTCCAGTATGAAATCCAAAGTCCAAGTTCCGTAGTCACTATATATGCACGATACTTTCTTTGAAGGTCAGCTAATGCTTTTCAAAGAAATATAGAAGAGACTAGTTGTAAGCATTTGTGACACTGAACCATTCACCATTTATTCATTAAGTAGGTACTATCTAATACTACTAGGAGTGGATACTTTGTTACGATCGGTACATATTTACATCTAGTGTCGTGCAGAAAAATGTAAATCTATACTCTCTCTACTTTGTGTGTAGCGTACGTCAGAGTGAGAGTGAGAGCCACGGGAAGTTGGATAGATACGTAGGTACCTACCTTCGTACGTTCACTTTTACTTCATGTTTTCTTCGGCCAATATATTAAATAAACAACTGACGAAATGAAACTGAACGCCCGTCGACAGTTGTTTCTTTACATAAGTTAGTATTCCCTGTCAATTTATGAAATTACTTTTTCCCCAACTATACAATCATCTCAACTTTATAGCCGCAGTAATCAATTTCGCAAATTCGTGTGTGTCATCAAGCAAATAAAATTCTATGTAGGCAGATACTTGCTCCCAACTCAATATCCCAATAAAATATATTTCAAAGTTCTAACCCAATAACAGTCAATTTATATTACCGTATCTAACTGATTAAACTCCATTGCTCGAGTACAAGCCGGACCTTGGAACCAGGGTTTTAAAAAATAACATGGGAATTTATACATACATGCATCAAATAAAAGCTGTTGGTCAAAGACGGTACTTTTCTACTACAGAAGAGAAGCAGGAGGCAGGAACCAGGTCGTGCAGTTCAGGTTCTTGATACTACATATGCATGAGATCACTAATAAATCTAGTCCATATACCATTAGGACAATAATACAATACAGCCTTACATATTTTGTTTTGCTTCCCATAAACTTGGTAAGTATGGGAAATTGCATTAGGTAAAATTAAAAGCTTTTCTACAACTCCAGCGAGGAAGTACGTAAACACAAGTCGAAAACCATATTAAAGTATTTTGCAGCCATAATACAATTCCCAACTTTTCCTGCCTCTCTTCATTGTTCTCCTTTGCTTGGCTTTCCTACTTAACTTGACTCAAAAATTATTTCTGTGTATGCTAAAACACTGCATAATTTGCCAATACATCACCAGGCCCAGAATATATTTTATGTATGTTGGTAACCCATACCAATGAAAAACAATGTAAACGCTCTCAAAGTCACAAACCGACAACGTTCCTTTGATAATTTCCATACATACAGCAGGAAACGAATCTATCGTTTAATAGAAAAAAGTAAGTGGGTAGTACATACCACTAGAAAAAAGGCGGCACTTAAAACGTCACATCAATTGTAGTCTTTCTTGTTAAGAATTACAAATAATCAAAATCGAATGCAAAACCAAATTTGACACCGAATTTTTTGAACATATGGCTTGTATCACAAAATCTGGTAAACAATCATAAAGAAATTCAGTACACACTACTGAAACAGGCTTCGAATCCTTTTATCTTCTCGAACCTTAACAAACGTTGTTCTCGGATCATCATTACTCTGTCAACTACAACTTTGATCTGCCAAACATTTACCTATACGATTCATACAATTTCCGAGTAGCTATAGTCGCCTGACACAAAGAACCCTGACTTTATTATCTAGTCATCCAATTCAAAAAGAATTAAGCGCAACCCAATAAATGTACACTGTATACATGGAGTACACACACTTACGTTTCATCTTTCAGTAAATAAACTCTTCTGTACTGTAATCAACGTGGATGTCCCAAATAAAGGGTTGTAACGTCTGTAATTAGAAAAAGCTCCTGGTACGAGAAATGTACGAATCATTTACACAAACAAAAAACCCACGTTAGGGTAGAAACCCCTTGATCTCATCCCAATGTAAAAACCCAAAGTGAAACTCCGGTAGATAAATAAAATCACAGTATGTGCCTATCCCTCTAAATATACGCTTTGATTTTTATGCCTTTCGCCTAGAATCTATTACCATAATTTATAGGAAGAACTCGGAAGTGACTCTCTCAGCAGATTTGATGTAATTATATACCATGTACTATACACACATCTCATGCAATTTAACTTACAGGCCCTGATATGGCGAAGTCAAAAGGAGAATCCACCAGACAAATTCATTGTTGCCTGTGAGTTACAGAGTGAGTGCAATGGTAAAGTTAGTTTTACCATGCAGAGGTTCGACGTGCAATTATTCTCGACAGTTCATCTAGATACGTAAATATAGATCTAAACCCAATACGCCATATGTACACGAAATACTTACTTAACACGCATGTCAATACGGCACCATAGAGCCATCATTTCCTCAAATTCTTCCACTGAATATATTTTGCGTAATCAGGTTATACTAGTATACAATTTAGAAATAATTAAGCGTAATTGTTTCAGCTCATTTTTTGCAAGAGCCACTATTAAATTGATGGTAAATGCGCCGCAAGAAGAAACGTCGAAGAATGCATTGTAATTAAGTATCGATTTTATGGAAATTGCAAAGGCAGCACAAGCACACACAGAACGAATGTACTGTACTGCTAAGCCGTTTGACTGCTAAAGTAAAATTGTCATTTTTTAAAATTCCAAAATAGGAGCACGACCATTGGAAAACTACGAGGTTGTAGTTTGTACCCTATTTCCTATTCTCTGCGTTTGACTCCATTGTTAGAAGTAGGTACTTAACTTAACGTAACTTATACACGAAATTACAGATGAACAACGTTTACGGATGTACAACTTGAGTCAAAGATATTTGACTTAAGTTCCATTTGTAATTGGTAACAATGATGCACACAAGTGAGGAAGTGATTACCTGTAGGTATAATATAATATTACCTCATTAGAGTGCGAGTGGTCAGTACTTTTGATCGAAGAGTTGATGCTATGAGTTTGAATTCAGACAAGTTTTTAGATGGACTTGGTTTGTAGTCGCGGTTCAAATGGATTCTTTCTGAGTTCCGAATAATAAGCTTTTCTGATCGAACTTGTCGAGAGGAGAAAAATATTCATATTGACGGACAAAGTCTAGAATTACAAATGTAATCGAACTTTAAAATAAGCTGTTGTAACAACATATCCATCAACCAGCTTCCAAGTGTGTTGCGCCAATTATTGAGGATCCTGAATCAGTAAACTAGATCCGTATTTTTGAAACGTTAGCACTGATTCTAGTAATAATATAATAGGTAGGTAAATGCAGTGTAATCCTATACCCTATGACCATGCATGTGGGATTTCTGTATTGTGCAGAAGATTGTAGTACACATGTTCATGCCAAGTACAAGACTGCGTCAAATATATTAGACGAGGTATTTGTAGTACAATCGGGATAAATAGAGAATAAAGATAGGTAGAGAGCAAATGTGCCTTTGGATACTCTTTTCCCTTTTGTTCGATCTCTGGTGTGCTGAGTAACATGTGTAAATAAATGATTCCATACTTCGGACATGAATTCATCCATCTATCTATCCATTCTGTAAGACAACGAGGTTAGGTACTATTAGGTAGTGACTCACACAATGCATACCCATGTACAATGCTTTATAGGGAAGAGGAAAACTGAAACACTATCAGAGGTTGAAGTGAAACAGGGTTTCACTCCTCGAATAGTGATAACGGTCGTAAATGATGAACGATAATGATATTATACTCAAGCTTGAGTCCATTATAATTTCGCTGGTTCATCATTACAGGCAAAGAGCACAAAAGAATCTCTACTCTCTCAAGCTCCTAGTTGACACTGACACCCACAGTAAATTAACACACTCGTTCACTTCGAAAACGTCCTGATCCCGGTTATCATCATCACCATCATTATTATCTCGCTTAAGTTCATTATCAGATGAGCATGACGGCCATTAAAAACGAAATACGAAGCACAAGCACAGATTATTATTCTGCTCTTCACTTATTGGGGATTTTGCACTGCGTCTTTTGTATTCGCATGCAAAATCCGGAGGTAACCAAACAAAACAACGTCACACAAACATAACATAGCATAACATAACATAACACAACACATCCACCGAACGATGGATGACAAAAGGACCGGAACAACGGCTGCCATACCCAATTCAAAATAAAATAAAAATACACTCCAAATATCCACAAAATACTGCGGTACACAGCTGCACGATCTGCTACTACTAGGGACATAAACATTTATTATTATTTCTTCGACGTATTTCATAACCTTATGGGTAAGGTATGGTAGCTTGAAAATTCAAAATATGTAATCCCATTCCNAAACATTTATTATTATTTCTTCGACGTATTTCATAACCTTATGGGTAAGGTATGGTAGCTTGAAAATTCAAAATATGTAATCCCATTCCCATCAACTTCCGCAGACATTCCTTATAAAATATTCATCAAAGCCTGTTCAAATAATTTACTTAGTTACGTTGAACCCACAGATTGTAAAATCTATCTGTTCTCCGTCCTGTGTCAGTTTTGTAGTCAAACTAAACACATGTACTTAGCCCGTACCGTAAGTTAGTTACGTAGGTATGTACGTACCTACCAACTATGCCGCACTACACTGCAGGAAAAGAATACTCAGTAAAATTTCATCATCACCTTGTCGTTTCGCATTTTTGAGCTTTTCGGAAACATGAAAAATTCAGTAACACGACAAACGACAATAAACTTCCGCAGACATTCCTTATAAAATATTCATCAAAGCCTGTTCAAATAATTTACTTAGTTACGTTGAACCCACAGATTGTAAAATCTATCTGTTCTCCGTCCTGTGTCAGTTTTTTAGTCAAACTAAACACATGTACTTAGCCCGTACCGTAAGTTCGTTACGTAGGTATGTACCTACGTACCTACCAACTATGCCGCACTACACTGAAGGAAAAGAATACTCAGTAAAATTTCATCATCACCTTGTCGTTTCGCATTTTTGAGCTTTTCGGAAACATGAAAAATTCAGTAACACGACAAACGACAATTCATGCGATGTGATGTGCTTAAGATGAACGAGCTGTTTGAAGCCTTTCATTTTGAGTCATATAGAAATTAAATTTGAAATTTTTTCGCATGTATGTAAAGTTGTAAAGAATGCAGAAAAAAAAACATACAGCAGTGGGAAGATAAAGACTGAAAGAAGCTTTTCTGCGACGCTTAGTACATCACACAGGTTTTTACAGCTCTAGCCACCCGCTCTCTATCCTGGTACACAATGAATGTCTTTCGTCACTTATCATATTTTATTTTCGTCTTAAAATACGACATCCATTAAAGTCAAGAACAATTATATTTTACTGGGTGAGATATGGAAGTCGTCCCTTAATTTTCAATGTAACTGGTCTCAAGATTAAATATGCGATGCGTAATACATATAAACAAAAATATTCAGTGGGTTGGGGGGTTCTTATCACGCCAACGGCAACTCAAGTAATTAAATGGATGTTTGTATGTATATAGGTAAGTATCAACCCAAATTACACGTTGCTACCACAAAAAATATAATCTAATTTTTGCAGGGCAAAGAAATCTGACACACGGACATTAAACTCAAGATGCAATCTTCCTTTTTCCCCATTCTTTATCATTTAAAATCTGATCATGCATGCTTAACAAAGTGTAGGCGCCTAAGAATTAAGGCATGACAGCCTTTCATTTTACTAAGGCCACTTTACAAAATTATGCGGGCTTCTGCTCACGTTCTTAGGACTTACTGAGAAGCGCACATAGGACTCAAATTCACATCCATTATTAGAATCCATTATTAGAATAGTTGGAGGTTCATATAACCACAGAAAATCGAACAAAACCCTTAAATTTCAATTCCGACTTTCAACTCCCTACTATTCTCGCTTCTAACTCGAACTATCGTCTAGCGTAGCAGCAAAATGCAAAACGATTTATTCTCTGCAGGATTTATAAGCTAGGACATAGTGCAAGTATTATTTGCATACTATAATTTAATTACGAACTGTACAAAAGCACTAACGGAAGACCTTGCAAAAACATGACACGTAGCTATGCACATGTACTACAGAATGTACTGGAATGGAATGAAATGTAAGCTCTCGGAGTATCTCTGCCTACCGTCTACAAAGTTTCTGTAAAAACTATTTTCTGTTTGGGTAAATAAAAATCCGTTTCACACGCTAATGATATCTAAACTTGATTCTCCACATCCCATCCACGTAAAAAGACAAAAACCGACTGTATATCTACAGCACGTAGAACGCAGGAGGTAGTCGAAGCGATATAAATGGAAGCACGTTCATTGTCATTGCACCTAGACAGTGTCGGTAGTGTAGTTATCCTCATGCTACAGCATAGCAAGTATGCACAGCTCATATCATATTTTTCCCACGGAACTCACTCCACTACACAATAATTTTTAGTTAGCGGTTGCTCAATTATCATATGAAAATCATGTAATTCAGTCTTTCACTGAATTCACACAGGTCATTATTGCAGCTTTTACAGGTTATTACTTCAAACATTAAATTTCGAATCATTTCCTTCTCACTCAGTCTACAGACATGGACGTATGCACTAGAGGCTTACTTTTGTGACTGGTTCGGATCTCCCACATTTAAACATTCTGGTTCTCCATCTCTAACATTCTACACATTGTCGTTCTGAAGCTGTGCATTGGTTAGTTATTGGGGCTTGTGCTTCTTATTCCGACGGGTACATTTGCGAACATTATTTTCCGCAAAATAAATACAAAACTGCAAGGCTGTCGAAAAGCTGTGCGAGTACTACATTACACGCTTTGGGTTATCATAACTACCACCGATACGAACGAAACCCACCGAAACCAACCCAAACCACCAACAGCCCGGCAGAACGTTTCATGCGGAATTAATGTTTATTCAACTTAAAAATATTGCTCTTGTACTACCCACACGCTTTACCTAGACTGGTGAACAGCTTCAGCTTCCACACGATTAACATAAAATGCAATGTTACATACAAGTCTGAGATTTTCATTGGAAACGAATACTGACGGACGGAGCGGAGTCATACATATATACATGATATGCAGTGTTGCTGCTGTGCTGAGCACGGCTGATTTATCATTATTGCCGACCACACGGATCGACGAAACATATGAGACCAGTCATGCTGGAAGACAAAAAACAAACAAACTTTTGATTTATTACGATGATTAAATGTATCAAACTTATCTTCTCCCTACTGTATAACAAATGCAAATTTCTATACTTATTCCTCCTCTCCATGCTTCCCATTTCCCACCATTTCCGACCAAAAATTCAAACCAGGGATCTGGATGTGATGGCATCATGTCTACATTGTGTTTCTCCACCACTCCATCATTAATTTCTCGAAATTGGCTGTGATAAGTTGGGAATTTAGTGTTGCATACGTAAAGGAAAAATGTAGTTCTACGGAAGAAAACAGTAAGAAAACCTTGGACTGTACAATGAACCATTGAAATTATTATACTATAATTTATAAACCATTTAATTTTTTGTAAATCACAAATAACGATTTAAATTATAGGGATATTTTTTTCAGAACATAAACTTAAAGAGGCTTTAAGTAGAGTATATTTCAGTAACCCTTAACCTTTTTAATTACTCAATTTCATTGATTCCTACTCCTGGCTGCCTCACCGATTGAAGTGAGGAATTCATTAATATACTTAAGTGTATAAAGCTCCAAATAAGATTTTAATTGCCTCAACAACTTGGAATTTATTAACCTTTTGTTTCCACCTGAAACAGAAAGTATTACCTTTTGCATAATTTAATTTGTATTCTTGATCCATGTATGGTGAAAAGCACTTTCCTACTTGACTTAGACTACTGGCTGGTCAAGTCTAATTGTATGTGACTGGTGATGGACACAAATGACCTTAGTGAATAACAAGGCGAGAGCCTTTTCAACCTTTACTAGCAGGAGAAACTATACTTCGCGACACTTCTAGTTAGCAAGAATTAAATTTTATCCAGTTTATATTTTATTTTCACATTCCTCTAGGGCTGTAATTGTAATTATTATTGTCTGGCCAAACACCCGAACTAGCATGGAACCCACCATCTTCTTTGTCATCAAGTAATTAAAAGTAATTCCAATGCAGTCGTACATCATTTAGCTTTAAACCCACCATTTGGCCAGTTTGTGTAGGCTTACAATTTCCAATCCACCCCAAGCAATATAGTCCTGCAAGGTTAAATCAATATAGACAGGAAGTTGTCCCAATGTAAACGGGTAAATTGAACATATTATCCAATTAAACCCAAGTTTGCCAAGTAAAAATATTTTCTCAGGTTACTTCTGATTGGATTTCTACTGGAAACTGTTCGAGCGTAGAGGTATCCACATACCTACCTACATAATGTGTACAGTTTTCAGGAGTAACTGCATAACAATAACAATGTACCGGTTTAAAAATAATAATACAAAATTATACTATGGTAGAACAGTTCAGTTATTTTTATTGCGAGGGAAAAAATTAACTCAAATTAAGTATGAATAATCCATTTAAACATCAAATGTAACAATGGTTTACACAATAACACATTAATAACGTTAAGTAGCAATTAGTTGACGATCACCGAATGAGTGAGCATGAGCTAGGTAGGTTTGGATGCGGTTGTGGTGGTAGTGGTAGCGGTTGTGATGGTGATAGTGAACAATGTCAGATATGTACTGTATGTGTGTGTGTGTGTGAGGTGGGGCATGCTTTTGGAAGAGAATGAAAGAGAAAAAAATATTTGATTGTCAGCAAGTGGCCGACAAGCATGGCTGGTGGTGGTATGGTGCCTCGGAGAGTCTCATTGTTTTAAAGCAAGCACCACTCCTGGCCACTTTAGCATTGCGTTAATCGTTTATATATGTAAATATGTCTAAGGATATACATACCCAAACCCTACAAGCCTCAAATATATAATTACTCAGCTTTACGCTTGAGTCTTTTCAGAGTTTGAAGTTTAAACTGACAGCTAAAAACTTGAAGACTGAACTGTTTATAACAGGCATATATTCGCATAGCATAAATCTTGTAGCCTCCCCTTCAAGTACAAGCCCACCATCACAATCTGTAATAATGTTAAATGTTTTTTCAAAAGTTACACATTCGTGAAGCTCGTGTGTCCTACGAACAGTACAGCTGTATACGCATTATTACGTTCTCAACTATAGATTTATTTCCTTCGATTTCTTGATACCTTCTAATTGAAATCTAATTACTTTGTCTCTCATAAAGGCAAAGGGGAAATAATTACTTGACGGCCAAAGTGATTTTATCATCGTGTGGACTCGCACTGGTGCTGCAAAATTCTTGAGAATTTGGTTGTCATTTCACTAAGCTTGCTTGTTAGTATCTGCTTAGCAAGGCAATTTTTCATTACTCTATTATGTACGTTGTTACGTACATCCGTCCCCACAGAACAGACAGACAGGCGAAGGCTCGAGGATGTACTTTAATAATGACAATTTGCATTTACAATAAGGATGCGAAGAGGACTGTGTCATAGGGGGAAAAACTATTGTCACATAGCTCCAATTCAAATGCCATGCAGCACACATAATCTGAGTACATTGGAATCGTGATAATGCATGACAATGTGCCCGTTTCGAATGGCCTTTCAACCAACCGACCTTGTCAACAGCCTGATTCACTTTAAATATAATACGAAGTAAAAAATACTTGTATACATATATGCCTCAGTTGAACGTATGTAAATATTTTCTACAGGTGTGATCACATGACATTTAATATTTGCTCCAAAATAATTTTTGCTTACTTGAAACTTGTGATATAATTATTATTTCCTTTATGTGCATGTAGACTTGCGGGCTTACGTACCGTATAGTGTAAATGCTGCGGTGGTTTCTTTCATTTTTTCCAATTTCGAACAGGATTTAAGTATAATGAGACTCAGTGTGATTAAGTAGTAAATTTAAATGACTGTCACGGGACAGTAAATCTAATTTATAATGTAGCCTCTGACAATTAACGTGATAAGAACTGAGTAGACAATAATTATAATAGCAAGGGCAAGGAGACTAAAAGACTCAGGACCTAGACCACGACCAACATGCACTTAACGCAATTAAAACCACTTGCCACATTATTTTTTTGAGCATTATTCTGCCTGCGACATCGAGAATAAGCACGAACCACTAGAATTGAAATTCACAAAGCATAAAGTATTAACGACAACAAAACCGTAACCTTGTTCGATGATGATCTGAAGAGACTGAGAACGTCATTTCTAAAGTCAGTTTGACTTTCCACATGAGAACTTCCAGAAGCCAGCACCGTCTCCATGTCTACGTCTGTGCTCACAACCGGCGAGAATGAAAGTCCTTCCTTTTCCGCTACAGCAGGCTTCACATCATCAGCCGAAATCAGAACCATTCTAGATTTACAAAATTCGCATCCTTTAATTACTTGCAAAAAATATCTTGATCTTCACAAAGTATGTACATATGCCTAATTAATTATTCAGAGATCTGGTGCACATACATACCACGGAAAAAAATTAAACTCGAAATTCGTGCTAAATATTCTAAATGGTCACTTTGAACTCTGTCTACGAGTAATTATCTCCTTTTTTAGGTTTACGCTTTTTAAAAAACCATGAATCATAGACAAGAGTTCAGTTACATGTGGTCACCGCGTAACGACATTCCCAAGTGCTATTCGAGATTTAAGAGTTTAAACAAACGTTCGCATAATTCATTTTTACGCTACTTTTGTCACCGAAATCTCTTAAAAAACCTTATATTTGACGTTTAAATGCATATTCAAGTCAATGCTAAGGAGGATGATAACGTAAAATGCAGTGGTGGTGAAGGTAGTAGCACTTAGGCGGCGTCTACAGCTTTTTCTCCACATGTCCTAAGCCTCTGTAAACTTTTCAATGCTCACATACAACTAACGTCCTTTATACGTTATACTCCTACGTAGAAACATAATTATATTATTACTACTGCTATTATTATTATACGACATGACTCCTAATGAATACACTCATCGTTACTGACAGATACGCAGAGTAAAATTACCTATCTGACTTTCATTTCGTAGTTAACTCTCGTGAACTATCGCACTGGTTAACGAGTTACGACGACGACATTCGTTGATTGGAATGCTGAAAGTGTTGCGGGCAGTAGTAAAAACCTAATTTTATCGTCCATTCCATAGGTTATTAATAACTTTATTTTTTGAAAGGTAATTAAACAGCACGAGAGAGGGAAAGAGAGGTGACAACGATATCTCTCCGCTGTGAAGATCATACATACAAACCCCCACACACTGAAGCACACACACACATACACAAACAATACATACGGGCATCTTCCTATGAAAGTATGTTTAGGTACTAACGCCAGGATACACTTGGCTATGGCTATGGCCTACGTCTCATAACATAACCCTTCGTTTGGCCTGATTTGAGATCTTTAGGAAGGAAGTTGTTAAAAGATTACATGACGATAACCAGAAAACGAACATTGTTGAACATCCTATAGATCCATTTCAAGATTTCATGGATACTGAGTAAATATAAATATATTAAAATAAATTCTCTGCTCCTTGAATACCGTTGCTAAAAAGTTTGTGACTAGAGCTTAAAACTTGCTTCAACCACCTAAACACCCTGTACATAGAATATGAAACATGGTAAAAGGAGCAAAAAATTCCCAGTTTAAGCACACAATGGGTAATCATGTTGATTTGCTGAGCACAAAGCAAGACCTGAGCAAGCTAGTGCCGTAAACAAAATCAATAAATTTAAGAATGTATTAAAAGAGGAAATGAGAACTACCAGGTAGCGATACTTATAATTACTCTTTATCGTAATTATAAGCGAGTTATTATAACACATCAACACATGCTTATACGCAAAAAGTCAAAATTATACGGGATGTAAATGAAGAACTAATGACAAAACTTCTCTACGCCATCGGAAGACTTGAAGGTACTTATCTATACTTTGGAAATTATGAGGAAAAGTATCGAATTTTGTATGCATGGATAATGTTAGACACGAAAATAATTACATCGCTCTTTCAGCTACCTACCAAGCCGGCACGACTTAGAACATTTATTTTTTCCTCTCTCTCTCTCTCTCTCTCTCTCTCTCTCGCTGAAGTAACCTTTTGCAATTAAATACAATTTTCCGTAAACATTTAGGCCAGGCAACTGCTAAAAACTGACACTGTAGCCTCCGACTAATACCAGCTAATACTTATCAACTACACCAATGCCAAACAAGACAGTTACGGTGCATGTGAACGTAGTATGTAGATCGTTTCGAAGCATAAGAAAGGATAGATATACCCGTGACCGTTATCGTAAAATCGTATCGCATTTGGAATGTATATATAGCATACGGAACGCGGAAAAGTCGTTATTTCTTTTATGCAAATGAAGAAACGGTGTGTATCCATGTAATTATATAGGCATTCTCTGAAGTAAAAGGGGTAAAAAGAGTGGAGCAGGTATCATGATTGCAGAAATATAAAGCGTTGAGACCAACCCTTCCCTCAGGGCTCCCACTTTCATCTCATCAATATCTCTCAACCCTTCATTTATCTTTCTTTTGATCTTTGTCGTCTTCCATTCATAGCTAATTCCTTAGTCTATTTTTGTTTGAGAAAATACACACGAAAAAACGTTCTCGCTAAACTTTTCTTATCTAGTGAGTGAGCTAACTATCGTTTCGTGTCGTATCCGTAGCGTCTTCCTTCATTCTCCACACTCTTTTGCTAATTAACCAAACCACAGATAAGTATTAGAGGGAGATGGCAAACTCCGTGTGACGAGCAAACTTCGGTAGATAATTTTGAGCTATTCAGAATTGGAAACAATAAAGGTCCAAGATCCATAATGCGTTTCCGCATGTTCCCCTTACAGTAAATAAAATTTGCAATAAATCACGTAATTATAGGTTTGCGTTTGCGTCGAATGTCGACGGGCGTTATATCTGCAGGATGAACTGTCACCATAATTATTCTGAATTGAAATAATTTTGACAACGCATTATCGTCGAGGACAAAAAGTACGACATGAATGCAGTATAGCCAATTATAATTATTCAGTCATACGAATGCTGTCGGCAGTCACATTATCGTGAAAATAAAGCTTAGCTTATGCCATTGTTAATGCATTGTCAAGATAAAGATCTTCGCATAGGTTATATATCGCCAAAGCTGCTACAGTATCAATTAACAAACCACATGAATCTCTTGAAGTTCAAATGAAAATCATTGAATTCATTATAGTGACTACGTAATACTAATTTGTTGGCTCTGTCAAGACTTTGAAGTGACGCACAATTTGCAGTAAATCGGAATTGTAATACGTTTATTTTATAGAGTGATATTTAATGGTTTGAACTACCTAATCTTAATATTTAATGAAACAATATTAGGAGTTACCATCTTCCAATAAAAACAGATCTGAAGATGGACATTAATAAATGCATGTCGGATAGTTTTCCAACAATCTAATTTGTAATTAAAGAAACATTCTTCGGCGTTCTTCATAATCAATTACTCGACACCTATACATTATTTATCTTTTAAGTACAGATTTTTCTGATATATTTGTTACTTGTGTTACTTATCTTTAATCTGAGCAAGTCTCTATATATTGTCATGGTCTGCTATCTATGAATCTTTTACCGAAAGCTTTTTCCTTATTACTAAACTTTCTTATTGGTATCTGTCAAAATATTTCTTCTATTAATTTTAGTTAGTAGCAGTCCTCGGACTAAAAATATGCATACACATATAATCATATATCAAAATATTAAAACTATTTATACAAAATTTTTCTTACTCGTCCTCGTTAACTTTATCGTCGAATTCTTGCATCTTTAGCTCATGAGGGAACAAGGATTCCTCCCCCTCTGTTTTTTCTGGATTACCTTCCACCAGTTGTTTGTGATTCAAATATTGAGTCCACACATTTTTCCATATTTCCGCGCAATCTTCACCTGCAAAAAACAAATGCCATCATTCATTTTCAAATCCACTTCATTGAGCATAATAAATAGAGACCCCAATTTGTGCAGTCATGTAACAATTCCTAATTATTAATAAGCTCTTTCTTAGCACCGGGAGGCCCTTTACTCGAATCCATGAAGGGGTACTTATTTAGCTAAGTAGTTCTATGGAGTTATAGGCTACAGGTGACAGCTATATTCCGATTAGCCTTGCACCGATTTCATGAGTAATGACTTTATTATTTCAAAGGAATTTTTTAGTCAGGTGACATCAAGCATTATTTTTGTGTACAACGGTGCCCAAAAGCACGGGGTCAAAGTTTCCGTAAGACACTGCTTGCTTAGGATTAGCGAGATCATTAAAAGTTTTAACTTGTTAATGCACTCAACCCGATCGTGCGTTTTAATTCACTTGTTGCATATAATCATGACAAAAGTTATATTTAACTATAAGTACATATTAATAACGCGCGGCCCCGAAGGCGTCCGCGCGTTATATTATAGGCGCCTCCAAAAGCTGCATTACTTTTGACGTAGGATTTGCACTCTCTGACGCAACTATTTGTAGGAAAAACAACAATCGTAGTTAACGAAGTCGTGCATACTAGATGAACTCTGACCCTCGATTATTGACCTTAACACTCTTTCGTGCAAAGAAATGTTGACATCACCTTAGTGATCTTACGTAAGAACAAATCCTCTTGTCTTGCGAATGAACCATCTCTCCTGGAAATCGGTGACGGAGGTTATAATACGATCGTTCCAGTTTATATAATACCCCCCACGTGTGGAATAACTCCATTGTAAAAAATTAAATCGTAAAAGGAATGCCTTCTGCTGGTACTTGGAATAACTACCACACGCTGAGACTATTATAGGGTCATAAAAACGATATAATTATATGTGTCAACAATAAGGGAGCGTAGATAGGCTGCTACGTATCCGCCTCAACTATCGAAATCAAATAGTGACATTGTTTACAATGTGGTGTTACCTGATTTTGCGATTTCATTTTCTCCAACTTCCTCCCAAATCTTGGCCCAAGCGTTTGCAACAATTAACGCGTTGTGATGTTCAGGGTGACTCTTTTTGTACAACAGTGGATGTTGTTTCACAAGGGCAATTATTTTTTCTTCTACTAAAAGCTTCTTTTGTAGAACACTAAGACCTTTGCTTCCCATGTTGAGCAAAATATTGTATTTATTTAACTATCCAAAATTAAAATAGTTTAGAAGAACCAAGTTCACTTGATGTATGTATAATGTATGCGGTACATTGAATGTTCAAATGGAAAGAATGTGGAGATCTTGCTGCATGGCAAAAGTATACATAGCGGCAAAAAATAATTGAAGCAAGAGCAAATCCAAATCGTGAGCTGAAAAAGAAAGGAAACTTTGACTTTCATAAAACCATAAACCCGCGAAAAATTAATAGTCAAGGATGCCGACGAGGAAGTTTGCATGTAATGCGTGGAAACTATTGATCACATCACGTCGGTCGGTCGGTCGGACTGGTCGGACGTCGAGACGTCGACGTCACAAGTCACAATTCACAATAGTCACAATTTACGAGGATGACGAGGAAGGCCCGAGGACGAGGACCGACGGGGGAGAATGAGAAATGAAGTACAATAATCGACAATAATAGAAATTAGAAAATAGAAATACCCACATCAGCCATATCGCACATTTACAGCAAAAAGTCTGATTCGTATAATTAAATCGTTAACAAAAAGATATCAGCGACATTTTAGGTTTAGAACAATACGAGATGGAAAATTCCTGTATAATTACTTCGAAAACCTATTGTAACAATTATTTACAAACAGTAGCGCCCGAAGGAATTTTTTTCGAGTAGGCCTGGAAAAAACTTGATCTCATCCTGTGTAAAATTTAAAAAAAACTGCATCTTACCTGGTGTCAATTTAAAAAAAACTGCGTCGTTTTTCTGTGAATTATAAAAAAAAACTGCGTCGTTTTTGTGTGAATTGTAAAAAAAAAAACTTGGTCGTTTTTGTGAGATTGTAAAAAAAACGGCATCGTTTTTGTGTACATTTAAAAAAACTGCGTCGTTTCCGTCTTTTTAAAAAAGCAGTCTTTTTTGTGTAAATTTTAATAAAAATGTGTGTTTTTCGTGCAAAAATTCAAATTAAGCAGGTAGTGTATTTTGAAAAATCCTATGGAGGCCTAGGCTTAAGTGGCCTACGCATAGCTACGCTACTGTTTACATACTAACTAATATACCTGAGCTATCATTATCCAATCTACGGATCTACAGAGTGATATATACACGGC
Source organism: Ptenothrix huangshanensis (assembly GCA_036851915.1). NCBI lineage: Eukaryota > Metazoa > Arthropoda > Collembola > Symphypleona > Dicyrtomidae > Ptenothrix > Ptenothrix huangshanensis. Next base: position 16,573 of record JAAXYX010000982.1, read on the forward strand.
TTGAGGTATAGCATAGGTTAAAATAGTAGCATGATATGCTACTGTTACCCACTGCGTTACGATACCGGGAGCCGGGAGGGACTCATAAGAGGTGGGGGAATGGGGAATTTTACGATAGTGGAGTAAAAAGGGTAATTACAGTTGAGACGCATTTTGTGTAGTGTACCTACAGACTGGGATCTGCAACCCACGTTCTAGATATTTTACATAATCAATATAATATGCCTGCAAGATTATGCCATAATGTTTCAGTTATTTGAACTCTTAGCCCAAAAATTTACATGCATACTAAGTTTTTTACTAGATTTCAGAATTTTTGTATAATTCATCAAAAATTTAGATTAGATCCCAGGCTGAAAAATTCTTTGCCGAATTCCTTTGAATGGTGAGCGTGAGCATTGATATGTGGACGAGTTTGTATGCATTCTATTACCCTCATATTCATTTTGTCATATCGGAGTTTCAAGAAATGGCAATGGGAACTTGTTCCTTCTTTAGCAATCGTGCTACCTATTATTCATTTCTGGCAACTAAAAATAGATTTGTTTTTGTTAAACAATAAAAATGCCACGTCAGAATCCTCCAGGAATTCGCTTCCAAAGAACTTGGTCTGTGTAGATGGTAGATAGATGTGTGGCATAGTCAAACACTAAAAAAAGTCCATTAGTTCACTGATTCGAGTATAAAGCGATCTTTCGATGACTATACTTGATTTTGTAGGAAGTAATATTTAACAAGGCGAACGGAGGCATGAGAAAACATTTGTGGAATGTTAAAATTTATTCACTCACTCATAATATTATTATTACATTCACGATCCAAGTATAAAAAATTATAACAAACACGTTATCATAGTAGAGATATTATTAGAATACAAAGCATTCACAAGAAAAAGTTGATGAAAATAACAAACAAACAACACAAGTCAAATCAAAGAAACACTCGAACTCTATACGGAGTATAACAGAAGTCTTAGGGAAAAAATATTATATAAGTAAATCATCTTTGGAACGGTCTGGGTTTATCTCGCCAACGTTGTGATGACATCCCGGAACCATTACCACTTGTTCTATTCAGTGGAACCTCTCTATACGAATTCCTAGGGTACGGTTGTCGATTAGAAAGCCCAGAGGAGGACCTATTACTCGTCAGGCCAGACGATCCCGATCGGAATTTATCATCATAGTTTGAGCCTCGAGACATGTGATCTTGTTGTCGACCATAAGTCGACGAAGAGGACGAGACTACGTTTCGACTTTCACCAGACCATCTGTCATTTCCTGTGTAGCCTCTACCGCGCGGAGTTCTGCAATACAATCATAAGTTTCTGATTAGTTTTCAAGTATTGCAATAAAGTATTGTTGAGCGATGTGTGCAGGAAAGGAAATCTCATAAAACTTGGTCAGCTAAAGAGTGCACCCACCTGGACGTTTTCGTTAATAGTAAAAACTTTGAGCCAACACTTAACTATTAAATATGACTTTCGTACACGGATAATTTAACAAAATGGCAACTTTTCTTACTTATCAAAAAATTAATATCCGTGATATAACAAAAAAAACAAAGCGCAGTAACAAGGAATGAGGACTACATAAATTCTTCATTTTTCACTTACACATATCGTCCTCGCAATCCTGGTCCTTCATTTCTTGACTGTTGGTAATAATTGTTTAGCGGAGGAGTAGATCTAAACGGTCTCGCCCTATCATTATTCGCAATATTGCTATAAGGACGAGATGACGGGGAGCCTCTGATAGGCCCTCTGTTGCGGTTTACAAAAGATTCATTTGGGGTTCTCATCACTCCCTTATTATATGGGGATGATCCAGTTTGATGCTGTCCTGAAGTTTCTAAAGCTACAAAATCATCAACATGGAGGGAAGGTGGCCTTGATGTATTTGGTGGACGCGATCGAAATGGATCAAAAACAATGTTTCCCATGCGTCCTCCTGGACCAGGAAGTAATGCCCTGCCAAAGCCAGTCCTAAAAGAATCCATCCGTAGTTAGATGCAGAAATCATAACCTAAAACTTGTAATTATCTTGCATACCCCAAACAACTACGAAAATCATTACATTACAAAATGCATGTTTACCTTGACTGGCCACCGCGGAGGGAAGTGTTAAAAGTCATTTTTCGAGGTGGCATTCCCAGTAGCGGACTTCCTTTCTTAATATGTGAGTCACTGTTTGGCTGTACACCTAGATGAGTAGATTTTCCTAATTCACTTTCGTCATTTCCTTTATTAGACATTTTCAGCAAAGATTCGATTTGCTCTTCCAGGTCAACTTCGGCCAAAATTGAGCGAATTAAAGAATTGATATCGCATGGTATCTATTTGACATAAAACGACGAAAGTGAATAAAAATAATAATGCTCATTGTATTACGCATCTGCTAAACAGCCAAATTCATACACCTACGTAAGTCGGTAGGTGGATAAGAATTAAAGTTCGCACTGACCATGTCTGCCTCAGGTGTTTCAACGTCTAGGTCGAAAGAAGGTGGAACAGCTGTCAACCAGTAGCTGGGTAAAGAGTCTAAGCTAACTTTATCCAGAAGAACAAAAACAGAACGCTGAGCATAGACATCGGTTAATAAATCTGGAGGAGGAATATTCACTTCCGTGGGTACGACTGATAAAGCTGAATGCTCAATTGTTTCCAATTTAACGTCTTTGACAAAATGCAAAATACTTTCACATATCTGGATTAAGTCATAGGGATCGTAATTTGACAAAGTAAGCAGCGTGCCTGTAAATCCAAGAATAATCACAATATGAGATACTACGTAGAAGGACAGGATGTCTAATAAAGTATTATTATTGACAGTCATAACAAGGCACTTACTTTGTTGATCCTCTCCATCGTTATTTTGCATGTACTTCTCGAGGAGGCTTTTTAGTTGAATAAGTGGATGTGTAGTGGCTGAATTTTCTTCGGATTTAACTTCAATTTTTAAGTCATGCTTTATACTTTCATCTGGATCCAAGGAATCAGAAGGGTCCGTAACTTCTGCATTTTCAGCTTCACTTTTAATGGGTACATCAGAAGAACCCTCAGTTTCAACTTTAACAATAGTTTCTTCAGTCGACATGTCCATGGGTTCATCAGGTACTGCAATTCGGTTATTCTGATTTGATAACGCAGCAAAATCAGCAATATTCCAACTGATGCACTTCGCCATTTCGTCAGGTCGTAGTGTTGTGAGTCGAGGGGGTAGACAATTTGTACTTTCGTTCTGGAGGTAGGTAATTTTTCAGTTCATTGATATCACATAAAACACTGGGTTACGTAGAATAAAATATTTTTTCATATATTATGTTTATATTTCATATATTACCTTTGGGGTAATGAGGGATTTGAGGAATTCTAATAAATAGTTAATACACGGCCAAAGTGTTTCGCCCATTTCAAAATTCTCCATTTCACTTTTACTGATTACGCGAGTCAAATTAAAAAGTGCTCTGGGATACTTTTCCAACACCCTGGAATCAAATTACATTCACATTTACAATTATGAAATTTCAGCAGCGGGTATTTGTATAAAAGTAATAAAGAAGCTGTTTTCTTACGTCCTAAGTTGATAAAATCCATATTCACATTCCGAAAGAATAGCAAACGTTCTAATGACGCCTTCCACGACGTGGCCATTAGTTGTGATACGATCTTCTAATGTATTTAAGTAACCCATAAGGGCAGAGCATATTAAGTTTAAACTATCACGCTGCGGCAAAGCATTTGCTAAAATCACATCCGGTTCTGCCGTGTTTTCCAGTCTCCCAAAAAGTGGTAGAAGAATATTATTTTGAGCATCACATAGGGATTGAAAAATTGACACTATGTGATCTTGAGCCTACATGTAAGAATCGAATTTGTAATTATCTTCATAAATTTAAGGTTTAGGTTCATCACATTAACATTTAAAGCTTATTTTAAGTAGACGTACCTGAACATGATAAATTGATGTAGGTCCACTGGGCTTAGAAGCTATGACTGAGCAAAGCAAGGATAAAAAGTCACTATATTTCTCATCCACTTTGGAAAAAGCTCGGATTGCTTGCATTAATCCGCCTTTTATCACAGCTGCATTAGTAACAAGAGTACTCAAAAACCCTAAAAGTCGTGCTGAATGAGCAGAACACTGGAAAGAATAATAATTGGTTTAGATTTGAGTGACATGTCACGCATATTCACATTTCTTCTAAATTTTGAATTACTTGAATTAGAGGACGGCCATGAGCTGTCTCAACCCAGGCTTTCACCGAAGATGATGGATTTGAATTTTCCTCTTTAGCTTGCTGGTCGAAATCATTCTCAATAGCATTCATGACTGAGTCTAGAATGGCACGTACAACTACTAGGCAAGTTGATGGTGACAGATCAGCTAGCTGTAGACAAACTCTTTTCAGAACGCTCAAAAGCCTACCGTGAGTTGAGCCACACAGAATTCCTACTACCTGAAATTTACGCAATCGATTTTATTAGATATATTTTTCATTGACCCTATACACTTTCAACTGGAAATATAGTTCAAAGTATTCTGATCGAATATTCCAAAACTTTTATTACTTCTTGAATTTCTGTAGAAAGACTATGTATGTACGCACTCCACAATTTTCGCAACTTAACCCCTTCTAAACACTCAGTTTCATCCAAAGGATATTTGGCACCCATCGGTAGTGGTAACGGCAGCAGTTCCGAGAGTATTGTTAATCCTGCTACGAATGTATGTGGAGCTGTCAAGGTAAACCTGAGAATTTCAATTGAATAGGTTTTGAATATCATCTTTTGCATAAATCACAGTTGCAGAAAAAAACAGCAATTAATTATCTAAACATCTAATTATGACTGCAAAACGTCTATGATTTAAAATACTTTAATGTTTCCGATATCAGCGCAGTCCAAGCACTCTTATTAAGTTCCTCCTCTGTCTCTTCGCCAAGTTTTAAAGCAGGTAGAGTGTAAGCCAATAAGGTTGCCACAATATTTTGATTGATTTCCAGAACTTTGCTGTGATTGAGGGATGCCTGTGGAAAGCTTCCCATTAGCGCATGCGTTTGCAATAATGCCTGTATCGCTGTAACATCACGAAAATCTGCGAAACGAAAACGAAAATATCATAAATAATTATTCGCAGTAAATTAATTCATAATACAAAATGCATAATTACAACTAATAAATAATCATATAATTATATACAGCGCACAAAATAAAACCAACAATTCTGAAATATAAACGCATATCCGTAACATGGAGGTGGAACAAGATGATATTGAGTCAGCATGTTTTGCTAATTTGCATACCTGTATTCCGTATTTGAATGGCATGCGTCATTATATGCCGCAATAACTTAATAACAGGTAGGACTAGAGATATCATGGCATCCCCTCTTGCTCCAAGAAGTGAATACGCATGAATAGCAGGCTGTGAGAACTCTTCACAAATTCGATGTAAGATTTTGACGAAGCAGGAGATAATATCCAATGAGTGTATTTTCACCAAAGACATTTCGTATTTCAGTTCCTTCACTTGCAAATCATTCTCATTTGTGAGGAAACTGCTTGATATATCATCTGCATTGCTTGGCACACCTACAGTACAAAATAGTTAACAGAAAATCGTCCAGACATAACACAGATGGCTATAACAACTGAAACAATTGACAATAAATTACAGTTACCTAACGCAGCTAGAATTCGGACACCAGTGATTAGCTCTGGTGGAAATCCCCAATTGTCGTCAGCTGAACAGGACTGAAACAAGGCAACAGCTTTACTCTTCACCGTCTCACAAACGGATTCGATACCATTGTAAGAAAAGTTTACGGGGTTTAAAGTTAACTTAAGAAACGGCAGTAGGTCAATGAGTTTATCAGAGCAATCTCCTTCTTCTCTTTGGGCCATTATCAATTTATGCAGATCAGACCCATGCTATTAAAATACGAATAACGACGGTTGATTAATTTCAGTATGGACGAACAAAGCATAATTAATAAAAATATATTTTACACATGTTTTTATTCGTAAATATAAAACCATAATTATATACAAACCTGTTGGAGAAACGTATAAGACTCAGAATATTTTACAACTGCGAGTATCAAATCCACAGCATAGCCTTTCCTGGCTGATCGCTCGATACGGTTCATATGCAAGTACCCAGGATCAGCATCAGTGGGTGCAATACATTTAACTAAGTAAGTGATGTTGTTTCCCAATGACATAATGTCCACCAACGCTTTCCTTCCAATTGAGGTTAGCTCAAAGCTGAATAGCAACTGTAAGGCTTTAATATCTTCGTCGTCTTCTAGTGCTCCGATTTTACAAGCTTCTGCGACGACGTCCAAACATCTCAAAATCTGTCATTCAAACAAATAAATCTTGTGAGAATGTTCTTTACAAATAATAATTATGAACACAGCACAACTGAGGATTCGAAACGATAATTGTACACAGTTTTATGAAATTAATTTTTTGCAAACGTTGTAATACAAGTGCGACAAAGTAGCATCTAAGGATGTTCCCATTCGGGATCAATGTTTATAGAAGTATGCTTTGGACTGGTACAAAATGTTTTTCCAAAAATTGTCTACAAATATTCAGAAATGTTACTTAGTGTAGAATACAACTATTGCAAACTCTCATACTTCGATGCAGTGGGATGCATAAAGGGCAGTGGTTCCATTCCCTTCTTCTTCCCATGCAAGTAAAGCTCTGACAACAGTCCAGGTACTTTCTCCCTCATTACAAAGATAAACGAGCCCAACTTCCCAACTGAGAAGACACAGAATTAAATCGCAGAACATGGAAACAATATCAACGGGAACGTCCTTCCAACACAACAGCACCGCACAGATTTTCATAAACTTCATTTCTTCTAGAGATTTCGCAAATGAGGATCTAGGATCCGAACCTGTAAATATTGTTTTAGATGAATAAAGAATTGATTTCAGTTTCACTTCACCGTACCTTTACTTTAATTTAAATTAAACCTGACTAACGCACCAAAAGAATCAGGAGGCATTTCCAGCAGCGCACTAACAGGAAACATCCGAAGGGGATGAGCTAAAGCTTGTTCAACATTTTTGGCAGTGCTTAAAATAAACTGCATTGCATTTATAAATTCTCCCACGATTCCCTTGTCCTCGAAAGAAATATTTCTTGTAATTAACTGGCCAACTAAGTTATCCAAACTAGCCACACATTCCATCAATTTCAATTTGTTGAGCAAAGAACGTAGGCCAAAAGTTACACGAACAGAGATATTTGAAGTTAAAGTGAATTCTATTAGTCTTTGAAAACAAGTCATTTTCTCACTGTCTTTTGCACTCACGAATTTGATGTAACCTGTAAAGCAGAGGTAATAATTATAATCTGAAGTTATTTAGCCATATTTCATTGATTCACATCTGGGCAAATACGAAGTAATAAAAATGGTAGCTTGAAATTACCTAGTTTTGAATTCAATGTGCTATCGAGTGCTCTTATAATAAGCAGCTGAGACGAAACACCCATGTACTTTTCCATGAATAAATTAACTAATACTTGTTGTGCATTAAGTGGCTCAGTGGCATCAGAGTCTGACACAGGATAATTTAGCAGTTTTTCGTTAATTGTTCTTCCAGATATAGCCAAGTTTTGAACCAGCCTAATCCCAGCTTTTATATGTCGCACTTTAAATGGTAACTTAGACTGGGTTGCTGCCAAGGCAACACTAGTCCCTTTCTTCGCCCAGAAAAGTAAAATATCCGTTAAATCTGCAAAAAACATAAAAACAACAGATACGATTAAACAACTTCAGTACATACGATTACCACACTATTCCGAAAAATCCGTATTGATCACTTACTATCTTTTTTCTTGCCATCTGTTAGAGCTAGCAAAACATCTGGAATCATGTAATTTAGACCCTCAAGGGTTTCCACCCAGTTTTCCATAGATTGAGCATCAAACATTTGTAACGAAAATTTTTCTGCAGCTGCTAATAATTTCTCCGTAGCTGCTTCCGTTGATAGGGTCTTTTTACCTCTTAACTTTAAAAAATGACAATCTACGCTGAAATTCTGAAAAAAAAATTGTTTGGGAAAAATTATTTCTCCATTATCCTCTTTTAAAACAAAGACAGGAAATATTTATACTTCGAGAGAGTAAAGATAAATTAATATTACTTGTAACGGCATCACCGCAAAATTGTCAGAATAAGGGTCAAACATTCGGATGGTTTTACTAGCCAAGTACTCTTGCCATTCGCTAAGATCAGGATCACTAAAATCTGGAATTTCTTCGTCGCTCTCTATTTCTTCAACCTCAAATGCAGGATCTTGAAAATCTTCTACCGACCCATCTGCTTCACTCAGCCGGTCGCGTTGAGGCGAAATTGTGTCGAGGGAGGTTTTACGCGATCCGTTTCGAGAACCATGTTGCTCTAGTGGAAGGGCTGAACCAGGCCGAGAGTGAGGAGACTTGGGTCCAGCAGAGTTGAGGGATTCCACACTTCGAGTAGCTAGTTTAATAGTTATTATATTTAATGGAACAGTACACAACCACATAGGAAATTCCCCCCGTTACCTACTAGCCTTTGATGATGGTATTGGAGCTGATTTAAATCTGTAAAATAAATGCATATTCGAAAAAAATGCAAATGCACTTACTTGGAGGATGTTCCGTATCTTCGTCCGTTGATGGCACTTCACCATCCGAAATATCCTCCGTATCCATTATAGCAGGTGAAGTTGAAGGGGGTAGAGGGCTACTATTTAGTTTTGAGTCATACTCCTCAGTTTCAGCTAACGCACTACTTACCTCTGCAGCCTTTCTCTCGGAACTCAAAACCCCAATTGGGCCAAAGTTTTCCCGAGTAATAATTGTTGGTATAGCTTGAGGAAGATCTACTTCCATTTTTTCAGGAGCTTCATTTTCAATACTGATACTTTTGCCTTCAGCTTCAGACTCTAATTCATCTGCTTGAAATAACAAAACCAACCAATCTTCAGCAAAATTGCCTTATGAAATATTTCAGCCGTACATCTGAGAGCTTTAATATAGTTGATACTGTTACTCCAACGAAAAAGATTAAACACAAAAACTAGACTGACCAACTGGACTTTGGGTTTCATCAGGTTTTTTCTCTACTTCATTTTCAATTTCTAAAACATTAGGTGATAGTTCCTCTCTTCCATCTGAATCAGCTTTTACAGCATTCTCCTTCACTTCTGGAGCTGTTGCGATCTCAACGTGATCAACATGAACTCCGTAACATCCAAGAGTAATTGTAGAGTACAATCCACGTACAACTACTCCGTCAGTGACGATCTACAAAGTTTTTGAACATCCCGTAATAGTGGTGTTAGAAGCATGCAAGTACAAAGCAGCGTATAGATAACCTTCATGAAATGTATTAACCACAAAACAAAAATACCTTTTGATCGCCGCACACTAAATGAATATTAATCTTGTCATCGAAGTCAAATTTACGAATAAGTCCAAACGTACTATTCTCAGGCTCGACTAAATTATTGTAAAAGAATTCCAATTCTAATTTTGATGGATTGGTCGCTCTGAAACATAAAAGAAAGTAAATAAATTAAACTGAATCACAACATAAAATTACTTTCTGTGGAAATTCGAACAATATAAGTCAACAATTAAGTATATTATCCATTACCCTAACTGGAACGAATCATTCGAAAGCTTGACAGACGCTCCAAGAGGTATAACACGAATTTCAGAAATTTCGACAGGGCCTTTAAACTGAATTAAATCAATGTGACACTCCTAGAAAATTGAAAATGAAAAATGAGCCCGAAGAATATCAGTCCTGAAACTTGAACACCTTGTTCACCTCGTAAATAAAATAATGTGCAAAAAATCACATAAGAAACACTAAAAACGTTGGGGAATCGTGTTCTCAACTTACATCGTCGGAATCGTGATAAAATGTGCCCAAGAATAGTAACTCTGTCACTTTCGTATCACTAATTTTATCATTTCCTTTGTTAATTACGTCATTACTACTACTCAAAACTTGTTCCATAGGCTCCGAAGATTTCTCTTTGGCGGTTTCCATTTTAATTATCACCGAGTCCAGCTTTCAAGCACACGCACTGCAAAGCCTGAAAATAGTTTGTCAAATAGGAAAAAGTTAAATATGGACATAATAAGAATATTTCCATATACTCCGCATTCCTACTTTTCTATTTATACTATAACAACATTATAAATTTATTTTCTACCTCTACCTTTTCGGTACTTTATAATTTGTGGACAAAATGTTAAAGCTGTGGTTGTAGAATCCTAATAGAATAATTACAATTAGTGAACCGAACACCCCAGGAGAAAAATATTGAGTATCGTGCCTACATTCATATAATTCAATTCGTCAATTCAATCGGTAGACGAACTTTCCCAGAGAATAAACGCTACAACGCTCAAATTAAATTACTGGAAAGGACATATCGATGAATTATGTAAATACTTTCTTTGGATTTTTGTAATAATAAAACGAAATGCCCGAATGATCGAATATAAAATTCCAAATTATGATCTTATTTGTCGGCTAGGCTTCTCTTCTTCGTGTTGCTCTTGAAAAATTTTGAAAGCCGAATGCGGGCAAATGCAGGCCGCAGTGTGTGGCTCACATCAGATGGCGTATCCTTTCCACTCCAACATTTCAGGTTCCTCTCGTCGACGCTGGGCCCACTAAACGTCTTCTCGTGCCCCATTCTTCAACCGCAAAAAATCTGTCTGCTTGCTGTCTGGTATGGGGCAGCATTGAACTCGAACCCTCATCATCATCCTCATCTTCATTACCATCATTCCAACTCCATAGCTCCTACAAAATGATACCCCAGCTCAATGTATCTTCTGCCTATACTCACTCCACTTATTATAGTACTACTGTTACCATATTACCACTACCACTGGTGAACGCGGAGCAGGTACTCGATTTAAATTTAAATCCCATGGCACTGCTTATACCTTGGATTTGAATTATGTTCTATCTTCATCATGAATCTACAGTTAGAATTAATTAGTATTCAATAAAAGGCAATCGCGACTAGTTCTGTACCCTGTTGTTTCGAAGATTTTACAATTGGCAATTTAGACGTAAGCAGTTAGTTCTGCATGTTCTCAGTTCTTGCATTTCGTGTATAAGTACACTGTAAAAACTAATTAATCCTACAGTAAGAAAAAAGTACCTGTGTAAAACATCACAAACTTACGCATTTTGTACATAATTATGAATTCAGAATCATTCTCATTTTAACCATTTGTGAACGTTAAACAATTTCTTCATTTAACCATTTTTAACGTTAAACAATTTCTTCGTTTAACCATTTTTAAACGTTAAAAAATTTCTTCATTTAACCATTTTTAAACACTTCAAAATTTTTCAATTAAACAAATTGT
>JAAXYX010000983.1:0-27978 GCA_036851915.1 Ptenothrix huangshanensis
GTGCAAATCAGTGTCAAAGCATTTCCACTGTAATAGTGGTACTTACAAGCAACTTAGTAAGTAAGTAAACGAGTGTGTAAAAGAGGAGATGAGAGTCGCTATGGCTATGGCTATGACTATGGCTATGGCTTTGGTTTTGACTTTGGTTTTGACTTCGGCTTTGGCTTTAAGTTGTGTGGATTGGAGGGGTGATGCGGCTGTTTGTCTGTGTTTAATGTTTTTACACTCAAAGGCGGGTCTTACAAGACACACACATATTCACACCCAACCACTGCATTAAGTACACGAGCATTTTCCTTCGGTACTTGAATGACGATCCGCACTCCTTTCCACGGCCCAGTAACGTCCTACCCAATTCACAAATCCGTAAGGATACTCATCCGACGAGTGTACAAGTTACTCCGTGGATGTATGGGTCCTACACCCGAGAATGCAGGCATCATCGCATCGTAACCGTATGCTCTGGTATGTTGTATTCTATTCTATTGTATTGTACTGTGCTATGTATACTTTGCTTAGGGTTGGATTGGATTGGATTGGATTTAGACAGGAACAGCAGCAAGTGTCTGTGTACGTAGATAGATTCTTCATTTATGAAATGTGGTCGTCCACCTATACTGACAGATAGGCTTCCTCGACGACGACAAAGCCAGCAAACATGCACCAGCAGGAACAAGAGAGTACGAGAGGAGAGACGAGAACACAATCGTCCAATAATTCACTTGACTTCCATTTTTATACGAGGTCAACATAACATGAGCAAAAGTGAACGAGTCACGACGTGGATAAATAATTCTCATGATGTCCACAACAATCTTTATGTCCATCCATGGTTTCCTTCCTCCTGGCTTTCGCTCTATGGCTTGGCTTGGTTTGGTTTGGCTTGGCTTGACTTGACTTGGACTTGGGCATGGAAGTGGAGTTGAAGTCACATTGAACGTGCATCCGATGTGCATGAACCTAACTAACGGAGGGAAAACGTAAGGTACACCCAGAGCCAAGTCAAATCATCGTGCACAACCAACAACACAAGGCAGACCAAAACTACAAACAGATGACCGTCAAGCAAGCATCTGACTCCTCGACAAGTTTTATAGAGTCACTTTGTGTTCTTCCTCTAAGGTCTTTTATGTTTTCGACAGGAATTCGAATTGTGACTTTTATGAACTCATAAGAAATCATTTTTCTTGTGATTCTGTCATAAATCCTAGAGTAATTGAAATGGACTCTGAGCATTATATGCTACATTTTTGTTCTACTACTTATAACGGAAATCGCTTTTCCTCCTTGTTTCAAATTCTTCCTTTAATCCTGTGCTTTATACTCTATTTTTATATATCTATATAGGTACTCGCTCTTCCTCCATCCCTCCTGACTACTGCTCGTTTTCAAATTCAATTTGCAATGCATCATCAATGACAAACAAGGTTGTTTTAAATTTAACCTTTCCCCATGAAAACAGCAAGGTTTACAAGTACAATGCAAAAATGCATATAGATATAGAGATAATAATGGTATCCATCAAGTGCTTCCGTTTTCTTCCAAATTAGACATGGCACTGTCAAAAACTGAATTATTGTTGTATTCATATTATACAGTATTTAAATACAGTTTAGTTCTTGTGCCCCGATGCGATGGATGTATGTATATGCGTGTATAGGTATATGCTGAGAAAAGAGTTTTCTCAAGCAAAAAATAAAAGTGCAATTCTATTTTCACAGTGGCAGAAGTGCGAGAAGAATTGAGAAATTATGACAAAATTACATCCAGCCTAAAATAAAGGAATTAAGAATTTTGGTGAAGTCTTCTTCATAATTTCTACATTTTACTGTTTTTTTTCTTATCTCAGAACAGCAAGGAAGAAGAGCCCAGAACGGAGTGCATACTAAGCAATAATAATTACTGTATAGGTATCTACCACATACACTGACTGGGTACGTAGTGAAGGGAATAAAAATTTACAATTTATGTTCAGCTGAGAAGGATAAAAATACGTTGACGCGAATGGGAATTTTTTTATTTCTACTATTTCATTTTGCGGCGCCCCTTTCAGCTTAATTTACTGTAATTGCATAATGAGAGAAGCAGAAAATTCGACCCGAATAAAATCATTGCATATGTACCTACTGGTGGTGTAGTAGTTGTTGAGTTGTGAGGACTCTGGCTCGCATTGCAATACGTGTTCTATAAGATACGAACGAGACACATTCAAATAATCACAAAGATGATATCTCCAAGATATAAAAACCGGGAAAACTTATAACTTATATAGTATCTAAAATATATTCTTCGTTCACAACTTAATCGCTCCGCGACGATGTGCTAGTGTTAAACAGATACCTAGGAGGAATCGTGAATTGTAGATTTGCACATGGCTGAAAAAATATTTGAATTACAGAAAAGTTGAGAGATGGTGATGATGAGGAACAACTAAAGGAGAGGAGAAAAGATGAAGACTTGATGATGAACTGAACTTGGGTAGTGTGTCTGCCTGCCTGCCTGTCTGTACGCAACAATAACTATCATGAGCTGCAGTTGAATATTAAAATTGAAATCTTGTGGAAAGCTCATAAATCCTAGGATGATTTCATGTGTAACGTTCATTCAAAAAGTGGCAAATGAGAAACATACCGAAGCAATGGAAAAAGCAAGCAAAAAGCACAAGTAAAGCAGAAACAGAAGAAGCAGTGAGAGAGAGAGAGAGAGAGAGTGAGAGGAAAACAAACGAAAACCAAAGCCAAACCGAACGGTAGGCAGCATACGATTTGACGCTAAGAATATTATTATGAGAGCGAATATCAGTTTAGCACCAAAGTAATTTTCTTCCGACATCAAATTCTGCCAACATGTAGGTATGCTGGGAGTATAACCTCTCCTCCTTCCCTGCTCGTGTAGTTGCCGTTTTACATGAATGCATAGGTATACATACCTACATGAAATTATGACAATCATACAAAAGAATGAGTCGAAACTCGGCCTGTCTGTGCACACACTCGGCTATAAGAACCTTTCTAGGGGGAAACAGAAAGCTACATAATATTTTGTATTTTGTTGTTTTGCTGCTGTTGTATTGCGGGCATGGACTTTCCTGGAGACGACGTGAGAAGACCAGAGCAGAGCAAACCATCGCATTGCATGGCATGGCATGGTGTGGCGTGGCATGGCATGGCATGGCATGGGAGAGTGGAGCAGAGTGGAGGAAGAAGAAAAGGGAACGAAAGAAGAGAGAGAGAGAGAGAGAGAGACAGAGAGAGACAGAGAGAGACGAGGAGAGAAGAGAACGTCGGAGAGAAGTGAGTGAAAAAGTTCCTGGGAAATTTGGCATGGTGCCTTTAGTTAGGAAGAAGAGGGACACAGACAGACAGACAAGGATAGGAGAGCAGAGACTGTAGTGTGTGAGCTGTGTAGCTGTAGCTGTGTGAGCAGAAGTGGTGCAAAGGAACACACAAAGGTTCTAATTAGCCATAAAGAGAGTGATTTATACCAAATGCAAAATGCAAAATATGAAGGCTATGGAAAATAGTAGTCGTAAAAGTGATGTAGTACTCTCTCCGGCACATTTCCCCGGTTTGCTCATGGCTGCTTCAGCCTCTGACTCACTCTCGTCATAGAATAGTAGAGACTGTCCATCATGTGAATTTTGACAACGGTGATGGGTTTCTTGCTAGGATCTCTTCAACCATGAGCATGGCTCGCTGTCAGCGTAACGATTTACTGCCTTTAATTACACTGACTATACGACGAGGAGGAGAGTCTTACCATTTCCACAGCGGTCCGAAAGAACCCTCTTATACTGCTCTACCACCACTACTACCACTACCGCCATAACTAGGATAACTGCATATCTATATATTATTATATCTGTCTTTTATATCTTGTACACCTCCCTACATCTACATCCACACATCCCACCATACATACATCATAACATTACTTTCGCAGATATACTTTGTACACAGTCAGTCCTACCCGCGAACCAACACCAGTCATCTCTGGATATGCCCTTGCCACGAGGCTGTAGCCCCGTCCATGCATGCATACACGGATGGGAATGTGGATGTGAGATATACTGATATAGTATTAATGCACACACATCCACATATTCTCCATTTATGTATCCATCTAAACTGCATCTTAAATCATACGTATCTCTTTCCTTTCACGTACTTCCATCTCTTTGCATACATAAGTTCATACATATTATGAGGACTCGGCTTCTCATCTCCCCGTCATCGAAAAAGTGCCATGGCATGCCGTGGAATATGTGTGTGTGCCTTGGAACTGCTTCGAAACTGCCACGTACCCACTCCTTCTCTCTCTCTCTCTCTCCTGACTTTTCTATTTATTTACTCAGAATCCATGTTTACCGGAGTCTAAGGACCGCCGAGGCAAAACTTACACAATCTTTTTATGACATTTCCTCACAACTTCTTTGCTTCACTCAAATTCCTTCCCTTCCTCTTACCTATGCCCTAAACTGTACACAATCACACGAATCACACAACCTACCTACTTTAAACAGTCAGTCATCATATCGCGGGATGTTGATGCGTCCTTCTGGAGAACTCACTCTCAGACTCACAATCTATCCAAACCTATGGACATGTTTCCCTTCTTCCTCTTTTCACATTCACACCACCACTCCATCCCACCCAATACCGAATATTTCCAAGACTCAATGACTTCTTTTTCTGTATTTGCATTTGCATTTGCTACCTGCATAACTCCCATACTGCCATACTTGTACTTGCACTCGGTCCGGTTTAAACTGGGTGCAAGTATCACTTCATGTCAAGGCACAGGTGCTGGTCTAAATCCCAAGTATAATATCTTAGTCAAATCACATTTCGTCGTTCCTCCCTGACTGGTCTATGGGTGGTACGATGATGATTTCGTAGCACAGCTCTCGTCCTATAGTCGTAGTGGCACACGAGTGCGAGATGGAATGAATGAAAGCTGTAAGTCTTAAGCAACTAATCCTCCAAGATCCAACGCATATCAACGCACACAAACTGATACATGAAGATGGAATTAATTAATTTTTCAATTTCATGTATGAGTTGAGAATAGGGCAATTTATGTCAGTAACTTTACTTCAAGTAAATCAAACAAGATCCTTTGGGTGTTTGAATTTTATGACGCCACAAATCAAAAAAATACTATTTTAGTTTTTATTTTTTCTTCGCTTCTAACATACACATTCAGGTTGGTTGGGTTGAGTCTTTACAAAGAGCCAAACTGCCGACTACTCAGATGACTAGACTAGTGACTACTTCAACTCAAACGCACCAAAGTACCCGCACCGCCAACGGTAATTTCATCGTTTAGTTTTATCTGCAGAAATGAGGCAGAACAAATCAAAGGTTTCCTGTGGAAAAAATATCTAAATGTATGGAATTTCTAATTTTTATCCGAGTATCAGTTGCATCAGTCAGTCAGATGCTCGAAATTAATTCAGTGAGGTGGACGATTTAATTTTAATGGAGTGGATCCACAGGCAGAGGCAGCAGAGGAGCTTTCCAATTCCAATTGAGTCAACACGCAGACGGAAAGAGACGTTTTGCTTTGTTTTAGGAGGATGAGAAGGTTTGTCTTATGCGTCTCGCTTCCTTCAATTCCAACTCCAACCGCAACTGCCAACGGTTGAAATTTCAAATTTGAAAATTGAAACTCAATTTAGTAAGTTATTTCTGTTGGGTTGACAGATAGGTTGAACGTTAGTGTTCTCATGGTACACACGGGAGAGTATAGTGACGTTCGTAATATCTGTATTTGATTTGATCCGCATCCCTAGACTAGAACTAGACCGGGGAATTATTAGGAGATGGTTGAAACCACGTCTTCTAGGTAGTCATTTGTGTGGTGCACCGGTATCGGTAATTATACATCTAGTCACTCCACAAGGAATATGATACAACACAAGCATCAGGACCAGAACCAGCACCAGAACCAGAACCAGACCCAGCTACGTTTGTGTGCACCAACAGGCATATGATTAAATAAATTGAGTCAGTGTTAAAATATGTGTAGAATCTATACAATGATTAGTGGGATTGAATGCATGAAGAATTGATCCGCCTTTTGAAATGCCCAACCCCCAGGATGTATGCACATCTATAAAGTCGAGCGTATGCATGTAGCCAGATTTCGAAATATAAATAAGCATCTCCTCCTCCCTGTACACTCACACACAGGAACACGGAGAGATATAGGTAAATGAGCCACACAGTGAAGGAAAGGACATGTTCCTCTAAGAAAAATATAGCATTCCTTTACCAACCAAACTTTTGAGGCCATAAATATACATCGTTGTCAAAATCCAAGGAGACCAAAAAAATGTTTTGGGGGTTATTTATTTCTGCGCTTTGTTAATAATGTAATGAATACCATCTGTCATGCTGAAAGAAAGGATGAAAGGAAGAAAGGAAGTCTAGAAAATAAATAAAGATAACAACAATGTATCTTCAAATTTCAGTCAAGTTAGGGAAATTTCAAATTCCCACTCAGAGCAGAGTGACTCGTGAATCTATTCAACCGAATCCGGAGTCAAGTTTGAGTCTTCTATCTATAGATTGTCGGTAATCTTCTGATTGAATTGATTGGAATTTTTACATTCCTTATCGCACATCAATCTCGCACATGATCCTCAATTCCTGTCTACAAGTCATATAGAGGTAGGTAGATATTAATATTATTAATGTTTTTTTCACCCATTCTTAAAGCAGTCATTGATAGCTCAAGGTTTTACTCTTTGATTAATCTATCGCCTTCGTAAACGTAGATTTGTATTCAGTTTTTTAACTCTTCTTTTAATTTTATCCAGATCAGGTTACCTGCGTACATTTTTTTAAAAAAATTTACGTTGTATGCAATTACACTGTCACAACTGGTGCATCTAAAATGCCAAAAACCTACTCGTACACAGTAAAAGTTTATCTATTTTAAAATACAAAAGCGAAGCTAAAACGCCAAAAGCCAAACAGGATGTGGTACATTAGTGATGTTGAATGCGGTTTGGATGCCATATTAAGTACATCACAAAAGCATTAAAAATGCACCTTGGACTGCAATACACACTTTAGCTGCACTTTGTATGCGCTTTAGATTCACTTTAGATTCTTAGATGAACTTTTTTAGAATCTACGATACATCGAAACTGCATTGAAGCTTATACACGATCATAATTGGTAGGTTTTTGGCCTAGAAGATGCACTACTTTTTACCGTGTATTCCGTTTGAACGCATTTTAGACGCATCTTAGGTTCACCTAAAATCCATCTTGCAGTCCAAGATGCTTTTTTAAAGTGTTCGTGATTCACTTATGATGTGTGCTAACCGTGTTAATAATAGCACTAAAAAAATTTTTGGAACTTTATTTTTGATTTTTTGAATGCAATTTTTGCTGTTTTAAGACTTGAGCTTTTACAGTGTACCTGCACCAGCCTTGAGTTCACAAAAAATCAGAAGGAATGATCAAAATATCCTGCAAGTGTACACAAGCAAATCATTCCCAATCACTCACGTACCAATTACCTTCCACATTTGTGGAAGTAAAGCCGAGAAATCTTACTCATTCAAGGCCAAAGATCTCAATTCAATTTGATTCAATTGAATTCAACTTCAACATGCTTTTCGCCAAGCATACGACAAGCGATGCATCAAAAAGGAAAACAGTTGAAGGTAGTATTTTACGACTTGGTATTTCGCGTTGACTTACTCCACATCCCATCGCATCGTCATGTCTCATGTCGCAAACACTTTTAATTTACAATGACAAACATGATCCATGATCCATGCATTTATAATTCCCTTCCATCTGATTATGACTAGGCGCAAAAATAACCTCGGTGTCATTCACGTAAACCGTGTACATTGTACGGTTTACACACCAAAGCGAAATTTTATGAGATCAACTGACTGGCAGGAGAAATGAAGAAGAGGGTTTTCTACACGTACATTCTTCTGCT
Organism: Ptenothrix huangshanensis; assembly: GCA_036851915.1. Classification (NCBI taxonomy): domain Eukaryota; kingdom Metazoa; phylum Arthropoda; class Collembola; order Symphypleona; family Dicyrtomidae; genus Ptenothrix; species Ptenothrix huangshanensis. The sequence continues at coordinate 7,968 of JAAXYX010000983.1, forward strand.
CCACTGTTGCTCCTGCTGCACTTGCTAGCATTGCACTGCACTGGTGCTAGACACATGGATCATATGTAGGTAGTTTGCAACAGATAAAAAAGTCAAAGCTTCTGATTCCTATGTAATCATATCTAACGATAAAGTGTGTAATGTTCTGTTCCGTTGAGTTTTGAGTTGTAATGCAGTGATATTAGTGTCTACGTCTATTTTGAAGGTAGGTAGGTAGATCCGTACTCAAAACCTGTCATCTCAAACCAAAGAGTCTCTGTTGAATTTTATTCATATCTCCACTTACGCGCTGGATGATGTGGATGTGGATACTAGACTTGAACAAGTGCATATGGGCACATAGTTTATATGTACCTACGTCGTTATGCATGTCGTTGTGTAAGGGTTGTCGTTCTCGTTCTCGGTTGTTGTGTGTCGCGATAGAATTTTTTTGCTGGCTGTCACCATCGTCAGAATCACCGTCACCGCAGCAGTCTGTATCAGTAGAAATGCGATGCATGCAGATCAATGTCTTGACTAACTCACACTTCCACAGAGCGTCAAAGCGAAGGAGTAGAACATACAGAGAGGGAGAGAGAGAGACAGAGACAGAGAAAAGACCGTCAGTCAAGAACAGTCGTTGATATAATACATTCCTATTTAAACACTATACTCTATATGAGTCTATACTCCATGATACTATTTAGGTATGCAGGTACTTCATATATTTACATACTCCCAATTGACTAAAGACCAAGACCAAAAGTAGCTCCATGTCTACATGTCTACTGTCGACAGTCAACAGTACGGTCGGCAGGGAAATGCGAGAGACTTTAATGTATAAATGCTTACATGGAAATCAACAAGAAGTACTTTGAGCACGTCCGTATGGAAGGAACTAAATCATTCAAATTCAAAATTCGAAACGTAGAGTACTGATACGGATGTATGTGGAAAGGTGGTAATGTAGTGAAATGGCATGCAATGTCATGCAATGCAATGCAATGTAATGTAATGTAATGTAATGTAATGTAATGTAAGGTAATGGTAGGGACAGTCAGCATGAGATATTTGTTTGTGGCTATATGTATGTATGCATACAGGATCCGTGGAAGTGTGTGAGTACGTGCGGAGACAAAAACGTGTTTTTCTCATTGTCAGTTGGTCTTGGTCCTCTTCTGCTTCTCCTCCTTGTACTTCTCTCGGACTCATCTTGTTCTCTTGGACATTGAAATTACACATGATTCGTACATCCACACACAAAGAGTGTGACTGACTATGGATTTGGTCTTACTTAAATACATGCATATGGTGCTGGCTGGTCAGATTGACACCAGTTCATTTGTCATTGATATTTGTTCAAAAGGTGTGAGAATTGGCCGACGGCCATTCTAATGAAGGCATTCTATTTATCAAATCTCAATGGGTACTAATTATGCGGAGCTACCTGGGTTTTATTATTACTCCATAACTCCATTATCTGACCATCTTGTACAGAATTGCCGCTGGCTCATCAAATCATTCCTCACTAATTCACTGATCACAGTCGTGCACATTGTGTCAATCTCTCTTTGTCCTTTCAACTATGCATAGCTACAAGTACGAGTACAACTCCAAATCCAAATCTAACTCCTCAGACCTTTGCTGCATATTCTTAATCGTAATCCATGATATAGAAATTAGAAGTAGCTTTACAGCATAGATATGTACGTGCATATTGTATTCAATATTAAAATTACACACACCTCCATGTATCTCCCTGGTAATTGTCACTGTGTAGATAGTTGTTTTGTACTACATTCTAGGTTGAGAGCTCTCCAATGATCCTTACTGCTCCCGTAGTGAAGGCATAGGTAATTATATATATCTAGGTATGTGGTATCTACTCCACAGATACACATACCAAGTGATATTTTACATTTGATTAAGATTGCATTCGTTTCCTTTGAGCGTTTCCATTGAGCAATCTGGCCACAGCTAGGATAGCTGTGAGTTTTCCCTCTCCATTTGTGCTGTCAGTTGCCTTCTGTCCTGATGAATATTCTCTTTCTTCTGAATCTGAATGTCTGTAGTCAAGACTTTGCACTTCTCCGTTCTGTCTTGTCTTGTCGTGTCATGTCGCGTCTTGTCTTGTCGGGTTACCTGATGGCTGGGCGATTTCAGAAGATGTCACATTTTCCTGATGCTGTTGATTGTCAACAGTTTTACTCTAATTAGTTTCTACAACCACCACTTTCTGTTTCTCTTTCCAAACATATCCAGCAATTTTCTTCTGCATAAACTAAAGATATAGTCATAGACACTATACATATGTACATGTAGTGTCTGGTAGGGTAGGAGTACCGAGCTTTTGCTCAATCTCGAAACTTACTGCGTCTAATCTATCTTGCCATGCCCCATCAACAACGAAGCAGAAAATCATTCGCCGCCTCACTCATCTTATACTTGTGGTTAGTGCACTATTATTCTATTTGACCAACAGTAGGTGCATTGCTATTGCTACACTGTAAAAACTAAATAATTTTAAAACAAGAAAAAATGTATCTAAAAGGCCTTTGTAATTTTTACAGCGTGCACATGTATGTATTTACTTATCGTTAGTGAGTCAGTTATCTTTTCGTCTAGTAATTTGATTATAGACTTTTTCTCTACTTTCTCAAAAATGTGTCACTTTACCAATGTTAATAAGTCAAATCTTCTATAGAAAATTTACAAGTTCGTTTAGATGGTGGATTTCCCCATGTGACGGTGGAGGACGGATGGTTTTATAGTTTTTTTCTGATAGGCTTACCGGACAAGAAGTAGACTGTGGATGGTTAATTAGGACAGAAGACAAAGACGAAGCTGGAATTGGGGTCGGAATCGGTGTGCTGGATGTGGAATTAGTGGTTAGATTGGAATACAGAAGGAAGGACAGACGGACGGAAGTGATCAGCCAGTGCCTCTGAATTTGCATGGATGTCTGTGCTGGGAGGAAGAGTTAGAAGTAGTTGGATGTTGGATTCGTGGGTTAATGGGATATTGTGAGGTCCTGTTATGTCGTGCTTTGGTCTGCAGGTTGATGTCCATGTTTCGGAGTGGGGACTGGAGTGTAAAAAGGAAAACGAGTGGAGTGAAGTGAATGAGAAGAAGAACAAGTGAGAAGAAACGATGTGAAAGATGCATAGAAATGCGCTGACTGAGACCACATCGTATCTATCTGTTCTCCTTGGCTGTTGGCTGTGTCTATGTCTGTGTCTCTGTGTTTAAGTACGAGGCAAGGAGTCATGCCATGCCACGCCATGCCATGCCATGCCATGAAATGCAATGCTAAGCTATGGGAAGGAAGACAAGGAAAGGGAAGGAGAGGGAAGCAAAGGGAGGCCGAGGATGTTTGAGAAGAAGAGGTAGAAGCGTTTTGATTAAGCAAGGAAACAATGGCAGAGTAGAATGGCACCTTGGAGACTTGAGAGACGGAGAAGAAAATTTAGGGACGCAAATATGTATAAATGCCCTGGAAAAGGAGAAAAGGTTTCGATTCATTCCCTTAATTTCTCTTAAAGTTAAGTTTTCTTCTTCTCTTAAATTTTCATGCGTCTCTCCAACAGATTTATTTATGGACACCCTGTCTTATGTCTTCTTACTTTTACTACACAACCTACAATTCTCTGTACCCCGGTAACTACATTTATATATTTTGAATCTTGCATTTTCCTATTCCTATATTTATATGGAGTGATGCTACATCCTACATCTGTATTTCTTGTTCTTGTCTTCCTTCCGTTTACTTAGATCTTCTTTTTCCAACGACTGAAACTGATAATAATATCTGTGTTCTCTGATATTATGCAATGTCTTTGTATAGGTATGTATGTATACATGCCCTGTCTTATACCATACACTGATGTATGTTTAGCTGTTCTGTTAGGTAGGCAGTAGGCACCTATGTATAGGTGTGCATGGATGGAGCACACTGAGGCAGTTGCACTGCCTTCAGTGTGATGTTCCTCCTCACTTCTGTACAATGTCTGATACAAACAGAACAGTTACAAGGGTTCCCAAATCAGACACTCTCAAGTTCCCAACAGATCTACACAAACAGGCATTCGGGTATTCTTTATAGCTTTCTGTTCTTTCTTTTCTTTGAGTATCATTCTTGGTCTCTGAAGAATACTAGAAGGCTGTAAGTGATTTGATGGAAACTCATACCCTACCACTACCACTACCACTACCAACTACTAGTGCCCCTGCCACTACTACGACCCTCGGCTCTCCTCCTCCACTTCTCCATCCTTGTTCGTCTTTTCCACGTCTTCTACTTTCCTACGTTTCATGCCGTGTGAACACGACTTTAAATGCCGCTACCTACATATTTAATCACTCCTTTGGTCTTGTTACTATTCACTGACCGCGTCAGACAACAAGACAACAGGAGAAGAAAAGAGAAAAGAAGGCAGTCTTGAATCCACATCCACATCCAAAGCCAAAGCCAAAGCCAAATCCAAATCCAGCCAACCCAGCAGACGAGACAGAGACAACAGACAGCACTAGACTTTTACAGATACGAGCTTCTTAATAACACTTTAAGTCAGCTCTCAACTTAAAATCTCCCAGCCTCCTAAATTAATACCTATAGATTTTAATACAATTAGTTCATCAATTAGTAACTATGTATTACTCGATGACTTAATCAGATTTCTTCACTCGGTACGAGTAAGAGTACGAGTGAGAGTACGAGTGAGAGTACGAGTACTAGTGCACAGGTACATATTACCTACCAACCTACCAACCTACAGTCGCAGTCTTCCTTCGCAACTCATACTTTTACGCTGTCTTGTCCTTCTTCCTACAGCAATCGGTATTCCTTCTTCTCCAACTTCCAGGGAGGCTGTAATGCTCCAATGAATTTATTAGTAGGACCATCACAATCGTATACGGCTCGCGCCTTTTGACGTAAACTGAAGTCAAGTTTCTTTATTTACGTCGTTGACGTCGTTTCCACCGTTTCGTTAAATATTTACTTGGCATCAATTGGCTTGCAATTAGCCATACTATTTCAAACCTTACCAAACGAACCAAAGCAGGTTCCAAGTCATGAAGGGCTGTAAAGGATTCTTGGTACTCATCTACTGTGTTATCTGTCCATCTTTGGCAGTCGCTCCGACCATCAACAACCTACACTGTCAAAACTGGTGCTTATTAAAGGCCAAAAGCCTACTTGTATTTATAGTTAGTATAAATATGGAGGCAGTCAGAATGCATCTCAAGTTCACTTAAAGTGCATCTAAAACGAAACAAAAGCATGTCGTTTAAAGCATGTCTCGCATTCCAATATGTTATTTTAATGTTTTGTATGTCCATGTACCTTAAAATGCATCCTAACTTGGTTCATAATTAAACTAAATACGAGAAGGGATATTGATGTTTTAGATGCATTCTTTCTTTTTCAAAGTTTCGTTAGTTTTTACAGTGTACATCCTACCACCAACTTGTATCCAGTTAGCGTCGTAACGTAATCCACTTCAAAATCGCCAACTGGTTTAGCTTGGCTAATAATTAGACCCGTAGATTGAAGGTCACACCTGTCGAGTTTGTTTTATTGGTTACCTGCCTACGTGATATTAATTATTAATATTTTTTACTATCTTGTCATCATATTTGTAACATTGCACCCTTATTTGAAATGTAATTTCCTAGCTCATGCAGGAGCCGCATAATAAGACAGTGATGTTATGTTGTTATGATATACAATCATAACAAGGTAAATTCCCTACTAGATCCGTACCCAAGTTTTTAATTTGCTTTTGTATTTAAAGAGTAATTGAAGAATCTAGATTTAAAAGATGGGGTTAACCATTTTGTAGTGGAAAGATTCGCTTAATTTTTAAATTTCCTTGCAAACATAATTACAGGTTTATAGTTTGGTTTGTTTCGGGTGTTATTCACTATTTAGCTCGACAGGTATATCCGCCACCGCCACGACTAACTGTCTGGTGGTAGCTGTCCGAATCCTTTATTAGCATCCATCGGTACCTACATAGATATAGGTATTTATGTACTTAAAGGCAGTCGGAAAGAAGACGGAGAAAGAAGGGAGATCACACGTACTTAAACGCCCAGCGAGCAAGTAAGTAAGTAGGTGAGTAACAATGAAGCTTTTGAATAGAGAAAGACTTGAAAGTTGAGTAGGGATGTGGATGGGTGTGCGTAGTACTCTCTCCTCTTTAGATACTTATACATAAGGTATTAGGGTAGGTTTAGCGGTAGCGGTGGAATTGGCATCGCATCGTAGAAAGAAAACGAAACAGGGAGCAGGAGATCAAGCACCACCTGTAATTGCGTGGAAGACCAATTGCGGCACCCGGCAGGAAAGAATGATCGCATGGAATAGTTAAGAGAAGTAAGAGGACTTAAACATGTCATTGGGTTGAAGTGAGGTCTCCAAACACTGTATCTGTAGGCATTAAGAAAAGAAAACCAATTTCCTTTGAATGCAACCAAACCATAGACACATGCTGAATTTATATACGTGTATCTTCATGTGATTGTGTACGGACTTCTCACTGCCTTCGCCGCCGCCACCACCACCACCACCTCCGTTGTCGACGTCGACGTCGACGACCGACACGAGCTGTGCATAAAGTTTACTATTAGAGGTGTGAAACTTTGCTTTATTCTCCAGTCGCATCTTCCCATCTTCCCATCTTATTCTGATAGTGAGAATGTAGCATATGTACATATAAATGCATGCATCTCCTCCACTACATTGCATACCTACATACATTCGCTCAACCAATTCTAAGAAGCCAAGGAATGAGAATGCCTTTGCCTTTGCCTTTGCCTCTCGTTCACTAAATTTGATGTCAACACTGAGGAAAAATACTATGCAAGGAGGTGCACGATGTTTCGAGTAGGACCCGAAACACTCAAAAGTTCACCGGTGGTAATCTACCTTCGGGACCGTGCATATTTATACAGATATTTTAAGATTCATTTTTGCATGGTATTAACCTGTATGACTTGATGTAATGCAATCAAGCATTATTGTTAAGTCGATACGTGTCGAAGTGGAACGAGCACTGAGTGCCAGTACGGATGTATGTGTAGCACTCGGGAATAAATAGAAACATATGCACCTACACCTACATATTATGTATGTATGTACATACAACTTGCGACTTTGACTTGTCGGTAGTCGGTACAGAAGAACACATGGGTACTTGTAGACAGAGTATGTAGGTAAATACTGAAGCATAGTGTATAGCATCCATGCATATTTATTTTATTGAGTCAGGTAAACCATCAGCTTGGAGTCGCTTCAATGCAATTCAATGCTCTTTTGGTTTTCAGAATTCAAATTCAAAGGGGAAAGGGAGGCTGGAAAGGGAAAGATGCCGAAGCTGTGTCGAGGAATGGAAGGATGGAAACGTTGACGTCGGTCTCGGTGTTAATAGTTAGTTGGTGATGGTATACGTAAACAGTGCCAGGGAGAGGGAGTGTGTGTGTGCATAGCTATGTCTCGGTGTTGGTGCGGTGTGAGATGCGGTGCGGACAAGATCGGGGCCATGGCATGGCATGGCATAGCATGGCATGGCACGGTATGGCATGGCATGGCAGGCGAGAGTACAGTGAAGGAAAGGAGTCAAGGAAGAAATGCACATCTCGGCTATGAGGACTGAGTGAGGATAGGTTGGAATAGGAATAGGACTGGAAGTAGGAGTAGGAATGGGAATGGGAAGATAGTGTGATATAGGGAAAAAGGGTGTCTGTCTTGAGGCTGCCAAAAAGTGCCAAGGGGTAACATTAGGTGGATGAAAAGGAGGGTGGGGTGTGTGTAGGAAAGTGTAATAGTAAACGCGCGCCTCGACTTGATTGTGAGTGTGTCTACGGAAAATGTGGCCATTTGAATGCATACAGTTGTCAGTCTAGCAACGTTTACGTTGGGACGTTACGTTCACGTTCTCATCAGTCGTCGAAAACGACTTGACATCTGGGCCTTACTGATTCGGTCACTGTAATTATCCCTGATTTACTGCTATCTCATATCCACAGCATCGATCCACTGGAGTACACCAGCGACACTCTCTTCCACTTTTCTCTGCTGTCTGTCCTCAGATACTCTTCCAAAAGTCTTTTTTTATGGCGAGCACTACATACACACACGGTACTTCGTCTCTCTCGCTTTCTATCTTTCTCCTTTTCTCTCTCGACTCCTTGTAAACTTGCTTGTCGACATACACGTAGCGACCAACATACCTCCGACCGTACGTACATACATCCATCCATTGGCTGGCTAACGTGGATGTGGATGTGGATGTGGAAGTGGAAAGCAGGCCGAGAGCGTCAGAGACGTGGAGAGCGAAACTAGTCAGTCACATTACTTGGAAAGCGATTCCCATTGCCCCATGAACATATAGCCATTCAAAGCCATTGAACACATCCGTCTACAGTCTGCCAAAATCTATCTGTTGTCTCCAAAAATTACCTCTATTATCGGCCGAGTACCCTCGTACAAACCCGTAAATTTTCACCCAGAATGATTAAATTATACCAAGTATCGCATCTTCCCTCTTTCCATCTCCTCTCTCTTCGCTTTTCCTTCCACTCTTCCCTCTCCTCACCAAGTGATAGGCACTCGCACCACAACCAGCACCAGCATTTGCTTCAGCTCTATAGAGCTCTTTCGTCGCCGTCACTTCCACTTCGCATTGCCCACTGACGAGACACTGAAAGACCAAACACTTTTTCCAAACCCAGACAGCTTTTCCTCACATCACATCAAATCACACATCCGCATCCAGCCAGCCAACCAACGGCTCATTATTAAAGCCCGTCTTATTTTTTATGAAAGATTGAAACGACTATTGACTATTCTTAACTACTTGATGTGAATTTAACACGTTCTTCGAATTATCTTTTACGTGAAAACCAACTTTCCTCGTATTCCTACGTTCCACTGCCTTATTGCCTACACAGCAATCCTATGGGGCTGCTAACTGTAATTACCCTTACCTATATTCGCCTCGCACACAATCCAGCACATATCCATTATAATATATTATCCTTAAACATGGGCTGTAGAGAATGTGGAATGTGGAAGAGTAAATTGTTAATCCATGCATATTTAAGTTGCAATTATTGTGAATTGTAAATTGTTCCAACTCACGCCTTCCAATAGCTCTGCATCCACTTCCCACAGCACTATTACCACTACCTGCTCCATTAGCTACTCTGTCCCTTTGATCCCGCAGATGGAATAATGGTTCATGAATAAAATGAGGAATTCATTTTATTAATCCTACCATTGAATAAGTCCTTCTGAAAAAGTAAAGAGAATGTGCATGCAATTTATTATTAACTCGACAAGGACAGAAATAGCCTACTATTAAATGACACTTATCCGTAATATTATTAATAATAATGTGAACTTTGTTTTATTTTGGGAATGCCCATGTATGTAGAATGGAGGCAGCTAGACAGGTCAGGTGTGGAGGGAGATGATGATTCAGACGCTTAGAACGCCAATGACAATGGCAATGACAATGACAACGACCACGACAACGACAACGACATTATATATGGGAAGACTTGACTGGTTGCTGGTAGGTATGGTAGGTACCTATGCGTTGTACAAAGACTGCTGGATGCGAAGAAAGTGAAGGGAGTAAGAGATGTAAGATGAGTAAAATTAGTGTTTGGTGAAGAGATGGAGTGAAAGTGAAGCAACTTGTCATTATTGAGAGAGACAAAGTATAAGGGAAGACGAAAGAGAAGGATAAGTGTGTGGAGTATGGGTATATGTATACATATATGGAGATATATCTATATACGGAGCGGTAGTGACGGTGGAGGGCTATAATAATGTCTTGTGATAATATTGTTGGTGGGATGTTTGGTTGGTCTTGTTGGTCGTTGATGTAGTGCAACAACTCGAGACATCCACATCCACATCCACGTCGTTCCTTCGTACGGGAGGAGAGTGGAGCCGAGAACAGGGCGAGCGACTCGAACTTACATGGTTTAGATATCGGTGAGTAAGGGTCTTTTGGTCGGGTAGAAAGTATTTTGGTTGGCGGGTGTTTACAGGCTGGCCATAATTTCTGGGGACTGGTGTTTAAAAGCTTTTGTCAAAAGTCGGGCGGAGGAGAGCCATTCAGTAATGTCGGACCGTATTACTGAAGAACAGAGCGGAGACGGAGACGTGAACGTGAACGTTCCTATCAGTACGTCCCTTGTCCTCTGCTTGTCCTGTTCCATTAGAAGAACAGACTTTCCCCGATCCCCAAACATAAATAAGACCTCTTCCACGTCACTCTCACGTTTCACTGGCGTTCTTTCATACTCGATAACCATCGTCCCTTAAGCCTTATTTATGTCACTAGGACCATCTCTTCCCTTAGTCTCCATCTCTCTCACTCTCCTGACTCAGCCTAACAAACTAAATTCATCTCTGATCTGCTTCTTCTCTCTCTCTCTCTCCTCCATTCTTACTCGCTTCCTTCTTCCCTGCCCAATAGACAACACACGAGATACCGTCGGTCTCAGCTTCTTTCTTCTCTTTTCTTCTCACTCATACATTCACATAAGCATCTACATATCTTGACACACACAGTTTTAAACAACAACAACGGCAAAGGCAACGGCAACGGCAACGCCATGCACCAAAGCCAAACCAAACCAAACCGAACCAAGCCAAACCGAACGAAAGCAAACCAACAAAGCAACGAAGAGGACGCAACACATAAAACACTTATGCATCATAGGATCAGATTCTCCAGTTTAATACCCAGCCAGCTTTTCCAGAGATTCAGCTGTGAAGTACAAGTCGTTCGCTTTTCACTTCTAAAGTCCAACTCCAAAAACTTACCCTCCAGTCTCAGAGTAGACGTATTCCGAAAGGAGATAGATACCTCGGTAGTCCGTGTCCGTAGAGTGTAGAGTGTAGAGTGTTTAGACTGCATGTATGTATGTATGTGTGTAGTATGTTGTAGTCTAGTGTAGGAGTAGGACATGCATGAAGATCTCAGAGGCAATGTGAAACATCTGATTTCCCTTTCCGAATATGCGACACCCCTACATATCACATGTCATGATCCGAGTTACTTATGACACTTTTAACTCTCAGTTCACAGTTGTTTTACTCGTCGGAACGAGTCATCTATAAGGGTGCTTCTCCTACTCTTTCTGCTTCGTCTCTCCTCCATAGCCTTCTATTACTAATAGTGGGTATCTCCATCGCATTCTCCTACAATGACTGCTCTAGTCTCGTCTCGTCTCGTCTTCTCTGGTTTGGTTTCGTTTCGTTTCGTTTGGTCTGGTCTGGCCAACCATTTACTCTTAAGCTCCCATCAAAAGTTTACACATAAATATGCAAAGAGATTTCCTCATACCATTCTACTTTAACTTGATAATAACCAACATGCCTTTTCCCTGATTTATCCTCGGTTCAAAAAATCATAATGATGGCTCTAAGGTTATTAGTATTTAGCCTTGCAAAATTAACTTTGGGCGCAAGATCTAATCAAAGCTATTCAGATTTCGGGCTTTTTCCACTTTCCTTTGCTTTGGTTTTATGGTATGGTGTTATAATATGTAGTAGTAGCAGTGCAGCGAGGGTTTAAAAAGAAGTAGGTACATAATTTTGGTTTGTCGGTGTTGGTGTTGGTGTGGGTGTGGGTGACTCGAGTAGGGTTGTGTTGTGAGTGAGTGACGTCGAGAGGAAAATAAAATGCTGTAGGAAAAGTGTTGCTGTGATTAGATGATGATTAAAATCCTCGGTTGGAGGAGAGTGTGATGAAAATGTAGTAGTCATAACAATAACATTTGATTGAGATTGAAGGAGTTACAGATATGGATAGGTTGCCGAGGAAAAATAATAGGTTGGACAACTAGAGGGTTGATTGAGTTTCGGGTAGATAGGGTGTGTGGTTCTGTGGCTGTGTGTGTGTGTGTGTGTATGCACGTGGAACGGGAAGTGGAACTGGAACGGAAAGGTAGTCTGAATCTCTCGATGCTTATAGATATTCCATTCCCTTGCCTCTCTCCATCCATAGACTTGTTCTTCTCTCCATCCACGGCACGGCTGGGTCGTGGTCGTGGTCGTGGACGGTTAGGTGTAGCAGTTAGGGACAAGGAGTTGTTGGACAAGGATGATAGAAGAGGGGGTGTGGGGTGGGGGTGGAATATATATTTGGTGGAAATGTTGGTGTTGAAGAGAAAATGGACGACCGAGACGGAGACCAAGACCAAGACCAAGACTAAGACCAAGACGATGACGATGACGATGGCGATGGCGATGACGATGACGACTAGGAAGAACAAGAGGACGACGACGAAGACGACGAAAGACGAAAGGACGATGGATATGGATATGGGTGCGGATGAAATGGATACGGATCGATAATTAAAGAAATGAAGAAATTCTAAGGAACGGTCACGTCACAGTCGTAATGTCAACGGAGAAAATTTGTACGAAATTTCCTCGCATCCCGGTTGGCTTTCACCCATCCCGGAGTTTTGTTTATACGGAGGACGTGACAAGTGGAATTTCACTACACAAGGAGCCTCACACAAAAGTACATAGGCTCGCGTACCTTGTACACATGTAGCTACACCTACCTCTCTTCCTTCCTTCCTTGGTCTCGCCACCACTACCGCTACCACTTGCCACTACCGACTCCCAGCCCCAGCATCCCCATATCTTTACTTATAGTTTGTGACGCTCAAGTTGAAAATGCAATACTGGCTTCCCTTTCCTTCTCCTCTTCTGATATCCCTGTATTTCTATTCCCTCAACTAATGCCTCTGACTATTATGGTACACCTTACCTGGATGACTGGCTGGCGGCTGGTTCCCCACTCGTCTCTCTCGTCCGTGCAACCTTTCAAGACGAGGCGTAGAAAAGACGACGCTGCCTGCCTTTTACTTTCCTCTCATTTCTGTTCGTCTGCTCTCTTTCCTTCCCTCTCCCCGTCTCTCTCTCTCTCCCCGTCTCTCACTCTCGCTTTCTCGTCCTCGTCCTCGTCTCTTCTCCTTTCCTTCAGTCGGCACTTTAATTAATCACCCTAACTATTCCAACTATCCTTAATTACTTCACACCTCAGCACACTTCAATCTCCAACCTGCACACTATTAGAAAGCAACTCTTCTCCTCCAATAACACATGTTTGTCCACACACACCAATAATTTAACAATACACACACAACCCACCAACACCAACATTATCTTGATCTCGTGTCTGGATTTCTACATTTCCTTCCTTCTCCGGTTCCGTTACCAGGACCAAGACCAGGACCAAAACTCCAGGCTTCATCCTCTACACTTTAAAGTAGGAACCGCTCAACCCTCTTGCGTTTGCCTCAGTCTTTATCTACAAACCCGACTGGATTCACCCGAGGTTATCCTCCTCGTACATTTATTTTCTACATGACACCTATGAACGTCGGAGTCGAAACTGAAAGCAGGTTGGGATATTGGGATTTAGCCGTTTACATAGGAAGCTTTAGCTTCCCATTTTACCACCTTGTCTCACCATAAAGTCTTGACTTGTTCCGTGTCAGTAATTGAGTTTTTTTATCTCTTCTTAGTAAATTTTCCAAAGTTTATATGTACCCGCAAAAAGACTACATTCTACCATTCGCATCCGCATCCGCAAGGAGATGATAAATTTTTTGAAAGATGTTTATAGGGAATTCCAATATCAAAACTTTTGTCTAGATCTTCAAGTGTGTAATTGGGAAATCAGGATGTTTATGTAGGTGAGTGGGTTGTATTTGGAGGAGCAAGGATTTCTGCAGTTATTCTTCCTCATGCTTGCTCTGGTCATGGGAACAAAAAATAGTAGGTAGGTACCTAGTATAGCATACTTACGTTAGTACTAGTAGAGCATAGCAAAGTGAATAAAACCTCCGGGATCATTCCATTGTGATTATTTGTCTTGGAAATCCAATCTGGACTTGATCTGCTTTGGATGTAAGGACCGAGAAGTTGGAAATGAGATAGAAATCCATTTTTTAATATAAAAATTGATTCACTAGTGAAATTTAAGAATTTGAGAGATGTTTAAAGAAAGGGCAAATCCCCCGTCCAACTTTCCTCTCTCCTACTCCTGCATCCTAGTTTCTTCCTGCTTCTTTACTACCGCTGATCGTATGATGATCATGATGGTCACAAATCTTGAAATTTCCAAATCATTCCGCGGTCGAGTGAGCAAGAAAATAATGCATGGAAATTGAAATTGAGAGCTCGAGCAGTCCGATCTTGGACGGTGGTCATAGTGCATAGGAGAGTCTTGGTCTTGGGCATTGTCTGACCCCTACAGGCTACTATATATGTAGTAGCACCACACTGCACTCTCAACGTTTTCTTTCCATGCCCTGCCATGATATGATGCCATGCCATGCCATGCCATGGATGATATCTGAATGGTAAGGTAATCCATAGATAGATAAAATATGAGACGGAGACGGCCGGTCATACAGATTTACAGATACAGATCGTAGAATGGACCGTGGTCCATACTTTACACGGTGTACATACGTAAGTTTAACTGGCCATGGATGTGAGTAAAGCTCTCGGTGTGTAGGGATGTAAGCATGTAATGTGTACGCTGTAATGGGGAAGATGAAGAGATGCAAGATTTTATTTTCGGGTGGAAAGCACGAGGAGTCGTAGTCGTAGTCGTAGTCGTAGTCGTAGCCGTAGCCGTAGCCGTAGCCGTAGTCGTATGGATATCGGGAGAATGGCGATGGACACAGAAGAGGATGAGGCAGGACATTGTTTTACAACCGGAAGGGACAATTTCTGACAGTCTCTTTTATACACAGAAGCGCCTCTTTACTTCTCATCTCATCTCTTCTGCTTCTCGTCTCTTCTAGTCCACATTCACTCGCTCATATTGTGCCATGAGGATGTGCTTTACAGATAGTTGAGAGCCACTGGGTCCATCCACCAGCACCAGGACCAGGACCAGCACCAGGTCTTAGCTTAGCTTAGCTTTACTTTTACTTTTACTATTTTGCAAGACGGACAAGTATGAGACCATACAAGTTTATTCAGACGGACAGACGGACGGACGGACAGACAGACAGAGAGAAGAGGTCCTATCATAAGTATCACACAGCACATATACATGACGAAACCTTGCCCTGCCTGCCTCCCTGCCTGCCAACGTGAGTACAGAGAAAGTGAAGGAATTCAATGAGAGATACATGCATGGAGAGTATGTGTATAGGTAGGAGTTGCTCCATGTATGTGTTCCTAGTAGACTTTGGAGTGTGCCTGTACATACGGCAATAATAGGAGTAATAATGGGTGGATATGTGCAGTAAGTACTTAGGTACGTACGATAACGTAAAGTTAAAGAGACTGTGTGGAGTGTGCAGGTCTGTGTACACATTTCGGGCTTTAACTGACTTGAGTCTCCTCGTCCTCGTCCTCGTCGTTGGTTGTCGTTGTCGCTCCTCTCCTCGTCCTCGTCCTCGTCCGCGTCCTCGTCTTCGTCCTGCACACAGTGGATGTGGATATATACAACCTAATACGTTACGAACAAGAGACCATTTTCCCTCTAATTTCCCTTTAATTCTGTAGCACTTAATTTGATCTATGAATATCATTCCAACGTCCCTTTCGCTAGTTTCGCATAGTAAGTGCTCGATTTAAAAGCCCATCTGCTTACTATGCTTACCTCCCCACTCACATTATCCATCATGACGTTCCTTCCTTGACTTTCCTTTTTTGCTTCTATAGCACACTAGACGTTCTCCCACTTCCCTGCTACGTGCTCTCACTTCCCGCAACATTGAACAATATACGCCGCCGTCTCAGATTCTCATCCAACTTCAACTTCCACTTCTACCACCAAACCTAAAGCCAAAGTCAAAGTCAGTTCCAACGCCAATACCAACGCCAACGCCAATGCCAATGCCAACGCCAACCTTAACTCTCTTGTCTCCCTGGAAAGTTTCAAAATCGAAAATAATCCCCCGTCTTTGTATAGACTTGTACAGACATGTACCATTTTTACTTGAAAATGATTATTGGCTCCTTCCTTTTAAATTCAAATACTTCAATCTCATCCGGCCGTAAAGTGAGATCCTGAATTCAACCTTCTACCTGAAGTAGGAAATGGAAGTTTCTCAAAGTCCCCGCCTCTGAAGTACCTACAATGTCTGAAGGCAGGATGACCAGCAACGAATGAAACTTTGCATTGAGAATATGGGATTTTATTTCGCTTTTATTACTTACCTAGGTAGGTAGGTATGAATACGCACTGAGAAAATAGACAGGGCGACAGAGACACTCACTCATGTGCCCACTCACATTCAGCCAATAAGCTATTTAGTAATGACTAATTAATTTGTGGTAGGCTAATTTTGACCGGAATTATTGGCTATATTCAGAAACGGGGAGAGGAATATTGACTGGGTGCATTAGATATGTGGTGGAGAGGTGTGTGGTAAGATAATGACTATGGCTGTGGATGGAGGAATATGGGGGTAAAATACGCAGGGAATTAGAAGTGAATGGTGAAATGGAACAAAGGGAAAAATTGGGAATTATTGGAAGCAGACACTTTTGACAAATAAAAAAAATGTGGGTAGAAACTATTTTAGATGTAATTTTGAGTCCGAATGGGAAGTTTAGAGGTTCAATTGAGACCATAGTAAACTATGGTCGTAATGATTATTGTAATAAATTGTGAGCCAACTTTCCCATCGAATGTAATTGCAAACGACCATAATTCTTGCCACTTCTCCCGATCATCTTCCTTTCCTTTACATATTACAACTCTGAACCTATCTCCACCACCCATATTGTCTACACGTACAAAAGGCAGTGGGACGGGAAAGTAGGTAGTGTGGGAGCGGTAAGTGGAGAGGGAAAGGCATCTACCTACTATACTTACACCTAAACTACTGTGCACACATTTGATGATGATGGTGTAACGATACCATTAGAATATAATATAATAGTTGAATTTATGCAAAGAGTTGCAATAACTATAAGTATCAAATTTCTATTTCTCTACCCATGGGAGATGATTTGAAGAGAAGATTTTGCATAATAATAAAGTGTCCGCATGGACGTTAAATACATCCGGACCCAAATACCCCCCGATTACGTTCACGTTCGAGCACCACGGTATTTATGCATCAAGGGAGAAAGAGAGAGAGAGAGAGAGAGAGAGAACGGGTGAGAGAAAGGAAACATGGGCAGAGAGAAGAGAAGAGCAGTTATACACTTTGCTACTCCACATGATACGATACGTAACGATACGATACGTACACGTTATCTTCTGCTTGATCCACAATTTTGAGTCATTCTAGAGTCACATTAAGGGTACTTTATGAAAGTGTAATTAAAAGCCTGGCAAGGAATTTACGATAATGATTGTCCACATGTGCGCCTGGCATTATTTATTCTAGAAATTCTATTCTCTACTCGTGTCGGTCGTCTCTGTAAAACCGAGAAAAATCTTCCCCTCATAAATACATTCCGTCTGTTTAATTAACACTTAATTAACAAAAATCACCTTCTCTGAATTAGGTTGCGTATTAATTTTCACTCTGTGATCCCATGTATTATTTTTCTAAATTAACTCTGTACACATTCTCATTCCAAACTCCACTTTCTACCTTTTTCCCCTGTTTTTTCCCTAGCACGGAACTCAAAAAATCATAATCATTTACATACAAATACAATATACAATCCATGTTTCCCCTGCTGTGTACACCGAGACTGGGACCCAGACCAAGACTAAGGCCAGGACTAAAACGGAACAAATACAATACGATACAATATCAACATAGCAATAGAATACAATGCAATGCAATACGATACGATACGATACAATACAACAACACAAAGCAATACAACAAACTAGGAAAGCATCAAGCAAGAGAAAAAACAACAAGGGAAAAAAATCAAGTCGTTCTATAGTCTCAATCGCAACCCATATGTTCCTCTCTTGTGCTGCCTTGGCTTGTGTTGTTCACTTGACTTTCACTTCCTTCCGTCTCCTTTTTTCCATGCAATTCTTTTTGAGGAACCGTTCCATGTTCTTCCAGGATGGATACATAAGTTGGAGTTGGAGTCGGAGTCGGAGATATACAGACAAATGTAGTTGTGACAGCCGTGGCAACTACACATACGACTTTTTTCAATGAATCGCCTTATGTACTGTAAGCATTTTGCACTGGAATAGGGAACCAGTGTGCACTCAACTGATGGAGTAGGAGTAGATATTTCGGTATTCAAGTGCTCAAGCACACTCGCGTAGTACACAGACACAGATTCTGATACACTCTGCTCCTTGTTGAACGCTGAGCGTTTGAAAGCTCAAAGCCAAACCCAAGCTCAAGCCAACGTAGAATGTGCATGGTATGTATTCACACTTGCATGTATCCAAGTCAGCCTTGACTAGTACTGGTTCTGGTTCTGGTTCTAGTTCTGGTTCTGGTTCTGGTNACACAGATTCTGATACACTCTGCTCCTTGTTGAACGCTGAGCGTTTGAAAGCTCAAAGCCAAACCCAAGCTCAAGCCAACGTAGAATGTGCATGGTATGTATTCACACTTGCATGTATCCAAGTCAGCCTTGACTAGTACTGGTTCTGGTTCTGGTTCTAGTTCTGGTTCTGGTTCTGGTTCTGGTGCTCCACTGGAGTTTTGTATGCACTGTATCCTTCTCCCTCCGCTCCGTACCGTAGGTAGATAGATAGCTCGGTTATTGGTTGATGGTATGCATACGATCATTCGCTTTGGTTCTCACTACTCTCACACCCACTGCACCATGTACCAAAGCGTGAAAAGAGGAATCCTTTTGACAAAGTGATGGTGGCTTTTCTCGTTTGCTCGCAAATGTTATCTTGTTAAACTTTACTTTGTCATGCCAATGTTATGTGTTTTGAGTATTTTATAAAATACTCAAACACTCGTAGCCAACTCAACCAACCCTTCCACCATTAACATTACTAGGACGACTTACTTATCTCCTCGCTGACTTTAACGCTATTTAATTCTCTAACTTGTAGCCTTTACCTTAACCTTAATCAGTGCCTAGCATAACATATTCACCCCTCCACTTTTACATATATACAACGTGCCGAGTTATTTAATTACATTACAACTTTACTTTCATCAAAGGCAAAGGCAAAGGTATTTTATCAATTAATTAATCTTTATACGTCAACCATATGAGGTAATTAAAATACAGGCAATTCAATGCAATGAAAAATATGATTTTATTAGTACTAGTATTACAAAAAATAATGACAGTATCTAAAAAGAGATGTTAGAGTCAAGGCGCAACGTAGGTATTCACGTTAAATATTTGTATAACTTTCATGGAAGGATAACCGTGGTATGTAGCTATTGTGTATGATGGAAAATGAATGACGAATGAGTCTCGATGTTTGTACAGGAGGCATTGCAAATTGCAATGGTAGAGGAATGGGCATGGGCTCCTGTGGAAAGAATAAAATTATTGACGTTGACGGGTCGAGAAAGGCCGACCTTGTCGGAGTATGAAAGGCTAATGTACACGTGTAAAGTACTGATGGGTTTAAAGGATGAGTTAGGAGGGAACGTCAGTACAAACTAGAACTACTCGAGACTACATGGGTTGGAGATGGAGCTGGGATATGTATGTATGTAGGAGCAGTGTGGAGAAGTGATAGTATAGTTACACAATGTAGTTGTACGTGGGTGCGAGCAAACCCGTTGAAAAGTGAAAGGAGGGAAACAAGTGTGGAAAGCTCAAGCTATGAATGAAGTCCAAGTGAAAATAGAGAGTAGCCTAGACACCCACACCGCACCACACCACACCATACCATACCATACCATACCATACCATGCCTTCCTTCCCATGCCACACCACACCACTCCATACAAGCACACGACACCGTAGCATAGCAAGGGAAACGAAAGGAAAGGAAACCATACAAGATCCACATCGCCTGTTGAACAACCGCCCAAACAAAAGACCTATGAATAACATTGGGGGGAAGAGTGGAGCAAAAAAAATCAGATTTTGACGGGCATCTTTGATATC
>JAAXYX010000984.1:0-27967 GCA_036851915.1 Ptenothrix huangshanensis
AGGAGAGTTCACTAATCTTGAAACCAAATTGACGAAGACGGCTTAGCATATGGAATTTATTATTTGTTTTCTTTAGGATGTTATCAACATGATATTTCCATTTCAGTTTGTTATCGTCAACTGTGTTCTCTACCTTAAAACCCTTCTCTACCTTACTGTCTAAGGTATTCTCTACCCTAGTAGTTTAGTACAGTAAAGTAGAGATTTTTGAGGTAGAGGACACCAAAGACAGTTGGGAAGAGAAGGGTTTGGAGGTAAAGAACACCTTAGACTAAGGGGTAGAGAAGGGTTTCGAAATAGAGAACACCTTGACAATGGTAGAGAACACCATAGACACGCTGCTTCATGTTCATGATTAATGCACATAAGAAAAATCGTTTCGTTCATTGTTCTTATAATTAATGATAACATCCATTGATCCAGTTTTATATAACGTCAATTATGGACGATTCCTAATGAATGCACGTTCTACTTCTAATCTTATTTTATTCTATGGCTCCAGTCGATCACATGGATGAACCTGCAGGTATTTGAAATTAACGTAAAAAATTCTATTTTTTGTTATTACAGAGTTACAGACAGAGTTTCGATTGTTCCATTCCAAAATTGGATAACTCCAAAGCGAACTAGTAAATTGTAGATCAATTATTGAAAGTTAGCCTGTGGCTGAAGTGGATCTAGTCATTTTTTCGGTTCTATTCTGATGTCCATTTGTGTGCTAAGGAAGTGCTTAGTTTTACATTTTACCACTAATAACTGAACATATTCCAGTGAGCGGTTTACAGTTTTGAATAATTTGAATAATTAATTGTAAGTTTGTATCCAAATTCGTTGTTCAAAAAATCTCAGTTTGTCAATTGCTCTTTTGATTAGGTTCAAAAATGTACGATTTAAAAATATATTAATGATTAAGGGTTCTCTTTTTCTCCTTCATCCTTACACCGAATCTAAGCGTTGAAACCCACTCACTTTCAATA
Source organism: Ptenothrix huangshanensis (assembly GCA_036851915.1). NCBI lineage: Eukaryota > Metazoa > Arthropoda > Collembola > Symphypleona > Dicyrtomidae > Ptenothrix > Ptenothrix huangshanensis. The sequence continues at coordinate 978 of JAAXYX010000984.1, forward strand.
TTCAACGTTATTTGTTATTTAGTTAATTACAATAGCAAATGTTCTTAAAATTATAAAATTTTCTTACAAATTATGTGAAAACATGTTTTTTGAATATTAATCTTTAATATTTAGGCTGAAAATACTCGTAATTATCGTTTAGTTATAGACAGTCAACAGTGAACAACTTTCTTTAAAATCTTGCGAGACGTAAACTTTTGTCCTTGTCCTTCATAATAATTAGTAATTTTAAAAGCAGATAAATGTTACACGTTGCCATTTGTTTTCAGAGATAAGAAATCGTGGAGGTCGGTCGTAGTCCAAGCTGCAGTAGGAATCAAAGTCAAGATGAGATCCCCGTTTTACAAGTACGCGAGTCTAGTTAAAAATGACACGGGTTATGCTCGCCGAATGGCTAAACTGAGCAATCGCATTTTTGGGGATGCACCACCAACCACATCATCAAAATCTATGAAGGTAATTGAATGGAATATATATTGTATATACATATAAATTATTAATTTAAACTGCCGTTGGTTATAATTTATTCCAGTTTCAAATACGCAAATGATATAAGTTGACCTACTGATCCACCAACAGCTTACTAGATTTTAATTCTTCCCATTCACCCGTAATGTTAAGCAACAAATTAAAATTTAAAATAAGCTTGACAAATTTCGATAATAAAGAACTTTGAACGCTATTATCAACATCCCATTTTATCCAGTTTTAATTTTTTGTCTAACAGCTTTTACTAGTCACATATTTTCTACATCGGGCTTGGGTTACACCTGTTAATCTAAAATTAAAGTTTTTGGAAAAGAAATTTCACGTAAACGTTAACGTAATTTTGACTATTTTCGGCACGTTGTTGCAAACCTTCGTTACAAATCCAAAAAAGAAAATTAAGCAGGCAGCTTTGTTGCGATGGTCTAATAGTTTGAATTTTCGCGAACGCATTTCTAAAAACCCAACCGATTTCGTTGATCTTAGCTATCTATCTTAAGCATGTGGCTTTAAAAAACTAGAAGAGTTTTTAAGCAAGTCTTACCTTCATTCCTTTGGATTATTGTGTATGTATAATCTATACAAATACTTCAAATTGTGACATTTTCAGATAAAAGCATAGGGTAGAAAAGCGTACTTTTTGTATGAAAAAATGTATCTTTGATAACCATAAGCCATAACCATATTCCCCTCTTGAGGATGAAATCTGCTTATTCGTCATTTTGAGCTATGTTAATTATATCGTCGGTGAAGAGTCAAAATGAGCCATTCAATCCAAATGGCTTTAAAACAGTAACACCTAAATCCAAATCGCCTTAGAAACAAAATGAGCTGAATTCATATTTAAACTAATCGACTTCGATCGTTTTGGCTTTAGCTCATTTTGACTCGTCATCGACGATAAGTTTTAAAATATTATACTGTTGCCAGCGATTGACTAACGATAAGAGGCGATCGTCATTAAAGTATGCACACATGTGTACCTTACAGTTACCATTAGGAAAACAATTATTGTCATTTTCTGAGAATATAAATTGGCCCAAAATTCCTCAATGACCATTTGTAATGTAATGAATTCACTGTGGCTTTTGAGTGCCACCTGTGCACAATCTACCAACTAATTAAACTTGCAGCTTGCAGCACTGCAAAGCATTTTAATGCTTCGCACTACTTCGCAGTTAAAACGTTAAACGTTAAAACGTCACCATAATCGATGTAATAAAAAGATTCAGTATACGAAAACATAATCTTGTAGATTATGTATTTATTTGAAATGCAGTAGAAAATAAAAATGATAAACTCTTTGCACGCTCTCTTAAGTACCAGGTGACAAACTTGGTCCCTGGTATTTCGTAAAATTCATGAAAATTGTAATATTTCTACATTACAATTAAACTGATTATTCTATTCTTTTTGCCCTTTTTTAGGTGGTAAAACTAATGAGTATGGAGCCCTATGACAAGCAGTCTTGGTTCGTCCATTACTATCCCCGACACGTCGAGACCCATCAACTCACCATGAAACTTCGGGACTACGGACTTTACCGGTAAGCACGTTAGACAAACTTTCGGTCTCCTAATATATTAGCATTAGTTACTAATCAATATTTAACGGGCCTTAGTATTATACGATTGATTGACACAAACCAATTACAGTGGAAGCGTGGAACCTCGTTATAGTGACATCGCAAGGGCCGAGCATTTTATGTCACTATAGTAAGATTGTCACTATAGGTCTATAATGAGATAAGGTCAGTATAAAAAGGGCACCATAATGATATCGAAAATATTCAGACACGGCCTTATTTTCACTGCCGCCAATAACTGTACTTTTGAAAATGAAGCTTATTTACATTTGGTAATAAAATCCTTTACATTGCGACTAACAAATAATACCGCATTTGTCGCGATTTAATGCAAAAGTTAATCTTTTTATCGTCAAGGACGAGCTTAAACTTCATTGAAATTTTGATTGTCACTATATAAAAAATCTATGTGCCGAGGTTTTGTGTAAAGGGGATTCAAAATTATGTCGTTATAACAAGAATGTCATTATAAAAATGTCACTACAGCCAATGAGTTCCTATGAATTTACACGGGCATTTGCCATTAACATGTCACTATAAGCGGTGTCACTATAGGGAGATTCCGCTGTAATTTATTTTAATGCATCGCGCATCACTATTTGTTTCATATCAACATCTTACTGGCGATACTTTATTAAATCATTCTGAAAGTAACAGCATTTATTATCAACGTACTCAAGGATTGTACAACACTCCCATCAGATTCATGCTCATTATTGCTCATAATGTAAAAATATTGAAGAATGAAAATGCGCAACATTAATTTGGTTGTTCTAGTGCCTGATCTTTGACTCACTTTTACCAAGTACAGGTTTTATCATATAGTACCTAAGTATGTATCATGGAATGGTTTGTGGTCTACTATCCGCATCACTGGAACGAGAGAGAAAAACTTTATTAAGACACTGTTACACAATTGTAATAGCCTCACGACTAAGTACACATTTCAAAACATTTTTGTCATTGGTTGTTGTAGTTTCAACTACTGTTACTGTTACTTTTGTACAGTTTTAATTATAATTACTTATTAGTAGTGTAGTATACAGTGCAGTGTAAGCATATAGCGATTACCTACTTTTAATCGCCGCAGAATTCCGGAGTAATATCAATGCGTTTCTTGTTTCCCTCGCCTAATTTCGGCTAATGACGAATTACTGTTGCGATTACGAGGAACAGGACGGAATAATAAATGACGGGCGACTGACTTGAACTATTATTAGAAATTTCATTGTATAAAGAATTGCTCAAGTTACCTACATTTATTCTGCGTAAAATCTTGTATCTACTAGTACTGGTATTATAACGATTGTACCTATAGTACTAATGATTTGTTTTACATAATTATATTTTACATTCATTAATATTTTTAGGTCTTGGAGCATTTAAAATGACACTAAAATTTATTACTGTTATACCTACCGCTTACATATACCTAATTACACTAAGTGCGGTACACTAGATAGATGATTTAATTGCAGGAAAATCCAGATTGCAGTATAAGTTTAATTTACTGTGTATGAAGTTTCTACAGTAGCATGCAGTTGTCAGTTGAGATTTCAGATTTAGCTACGGGTGCACAAAATTTTACATAATAAAAATTCTGTATACTTTACTTGTACGATGCATTACCATCATCATGTTCATCATCATGTTCATGATTACCTCGATAAGCGTAGAGCTAAAGGGGAAAACTATTAGAAAATTAGAATCAGAATAAATTGCCGAGCGGTGCTCTTTACTTTTACTCTTTTAACTATTTGGTTATCTTTAAGTTTTGTCGAGTCGTATCGGACCGTGTCTTGACTTGAGTTGAGTTGTCCTGTCGTGTCTTGTCTTGTCTTGTCATCCTCACGAAGTAATGAGAATATGAGAATAGGTATGCGATTAGCAAGCTACAGACTGTCTTTGTCTTTGAAATTGGCCTGGTCTTGGTCTTTGTTTCTGTTTTGACTTGGCTCCTATTGTATTGAGGATTGGAAGAAGACCAACTCATAAGCAGACTGTAGAAGTTCAAATTGGCATTTGTACAAACTCAACCCAGCTCAACTCAGCTTAGCTTAACTAAATAACAACAATCTAGCAAAAGTTTCGTAGAGCATGGCAATGCAAGGCAAGAGTGTGCTGGGAACACCGTTGTACCAACACTCTCCGAGTTTTCTAGTAGTCTTATAACATTTCTAATAGGTATGTAGGTAGGTCCCTCCTCGGTGACTTTTTTTTATATATCGCACTGCTTGTATCTCTACCGACACCGAATGTGTGGCCAAACGGTCGAAATTTGCAGTTTTGTCTCGTTTTAGTTCGGAATGTTTGAAAGCAATTCGTCATAGAAGCAGGGACCATGCGGTGGAATGGCATAGCACTTCTCGCAACTCTTTCGTTTCAGGACAAGAACTAGAATTGAGCTCAATTTCATTCATGGGCAGAGAGCTCATTAAATATTTCGACTGTCACACGTCACATTGCTTGATGCCGAATGGTGAATCGGTGAATAGTAGATGTTGAATCGGTGAATCGGTGAATCGGTGTTGACGTTGACGTAATTTGGAATCCGAGCAAAATTGTCTTTGTCTTGTTCTTGTTCCCGTCAATCCCCGCTATGTAATTATATCTGGAAATATTGCAAATTGCAGCATCGTTTGTGTACAAATTGCACACTGCACCTCATATTAAGTTGCTCATTAGTTTTGCTGTACTTTCGCATCGCTTGTAATGTGTGTGGGACTCTGACGGTAATTAATTATCTGCTGTCTCACATCCACAAAATGTCCGTTGTCGTGGTCGTTCTCGGTCTCGGTACGGCACGGCGGAATGTTGCATAGAATATACTCGGATGATGACGAGTAAAGAGGGAATAGGATGTAGTAGTTACTGTAGAGTCTAATATGTACCAGGAATATTCTATCATCGTCATCTGTAACTATTGGGGAAATGTGGTAGGAAATTTCTTCAAAGTAGGTCTCTTGATCCGGAGTCCGGAGAGAACGAACATAGCAGTTTATTGTAGCTCTTGCGGTGCTGTTGTCATTTTTTGCCACTGAATTTGAATTGAGTTTAAGCTGGAATAAAATCCGTCAAAAGTTCGAGTGTATGATCAAATAATGTAGAAATCTATTCCGGATGTAGATTTTGACGCATAATAACCTAGGTATTCATCATGCGGTTAAATGCTCGCTCTCCTGTCGTGCAATAACCTACGAAGGTAATTCATATTTGCGTGGCTAGCCAAGTTTCTTCCAGTCCATCTGTACTACTGATATTGGTTTGTGTTCGTGATCACTGAGCTTGAAAAATGATAATTAAAAATGCTGCCCAATTACACCAGAAAATATACCGTATAAATCGATTGCAGTAATAGATATTTTCATTTTCTGCTTATTTTATTACGTGTCTAACTAGGGATTTATATGCTATACGATTGTAGCTATTGCTCGGCTTTTGAACGATATGTAAGTAATTATTATTAATTCAAAGGGAAACAGAAAGTCATGCAACGGCTTACTTAATGTCATGTCAACTTAGGTAATCATTATTGGTATGATTACGACAATAATGTGTGGTAATAATGGTACTAGAAGAACTTAATAAGGTAACAATAATAGCCTTGTATCTACCTATACACGTCAGGCAGGAAAATCATATGTTACAAGTTTACAGTCATGTCATATTTAAGAGTAAACGTAAGTCAAGTTTCTGTTTTGGAGACTTGAGACTGCACTGAGCTTACAATTCCCATGACATTTTATTTATACCTACGAATAACCTGATCGTAACTGTTTTTCAGATGACGCTTTATTCATTTACAAATCAACAAATAGGTAGTTGTGAAATTTTTTCGAAAAAGCATAAATAGAAACAAGCGTCTTTGCATTTTTTTTTAAATCAATAGACGGCTTTGCTTCCTTTTCCTGAAAAACGCGAACAGCAAAAGTAGCCCGTTTTCAAGAAAGCAAATGCACGGAGCGTTTTTGTGGTATTAATTCCACTTCCCTCGGAAGTGTTTACCGTTTGAATATAATGCTTTGCACCTTTTGTCTCTTACAAATGGCTGTTGTTTTACCGCTTTTCGAAATGACTTTTATGTAAAAGTAAGAATTGTCACCTTTTCCTCAAAGATGATCGGATCCAAGAAAGTTTTCAAAGACAAGACTTTAAGAGATTTTGCATTATTTTGAAAGGACAAGATCCGCTCATCTCCCAAGCTTATAAAATTCGTATGCACTTTTCTACAAGTTGTAGCTCCACATTTCAGACCTATAGGAAAAGTGTAACTAAGCCATGACAAAATCTATGCTCTATATACTCTTATCTAGTCCTGGGATGATCTTTCGAAACATGGAGATCAAATCCATTACAAATGTAGTTGCGGATGTACTCCTGTGTATAATTCGAATTCGAAACAAGACATGTAGTCTACCTAGCCTAGTTAAAGTTGAAGAAAGTCAGACAAGGAGACAAGCATATTATAATTAGGCACTTTCCTAGTTCGTAGTTACTTTTGCAGGTTACATATTTACGGTGCATTGTGTGTGATGTGACGTTTGTTGATTCTTGCTGACGTTGTTCGTGTAAAAGTGTGCTTTACCGTTGCGTGACTGCGTGACGGTGAGTATCTTGAGTGTTTTGCTGGGAGTAGAATTGCACAGGAAAACAGTCACTGCCTGTATATTAATAGTCTTGGCTGGATTGACATTGGGTGAGCATACTGTTCCACTAGTGGTTCCAAAAACTTGTTCCAAAACTTGTTCCACTCGTCAACCCATTAATCATGCGATGCTGATCCTGGTCCTGGACTCGTTTCTTTCACTTTCCTGTACTTCTCGTACTTCTTTCATTCACCCACTCGGTCGGTCTGGCTTTATTACTATCTGCCATTATCATCTCACTACGTACTACTCACTCTAAATAGAAATCTACAAATCACAAATACATAATTGTTACACACGTTCATACACTTCCATCTACATTCACATTCACATTGGTCCCTTCCACTTCGACTTTTGTTTCGGTTTTGCTTTTGACTTTTGGCATAACAAAACCAAGATGGATCGAATCGAATCGAAACGGCGATGCTGACGATGCGCGATTTGGTCTTTTAAAATCCTGGCTTGGATTGGCTTGACTTGATACAATTTGACTCGACTTGGCATTGCCTATGGCATTGGCACTGCCATTGACTGATTTACTGTCGACTCTCATTTATATTTGTATCACCTTGGTTGTGATTTGCTCTTTTGTTTGCACTTGTTTTAAAAGGTTAAAACTTTTTACAGCCTAGTGCTGTAACTTAGTGGTTATCTACTTATGCATCGGTTTCTTAAAAATAGTTTATAGTGATCAGCATATGATGACGATGCATTATGTACTTCGGTATCCCCTTAGGTTTGAATGAGCACTTTGAAAGTATGCGTTCATTTCCTTTTTCCTCTTTCTTCCTGCTATTGCTAGTATATCCTAATTTCCAATCTCAGCAAACGAAATAATACAGAAATACATCAAAAATGATTACACAAATCCAGTCAATAAATAGAATTCAAGATTATCATAATCGTTACCTTTAAATTGGGTTGACGATGATGACGATTGCCATAATTGGATGCCTGAAAAAAATTATCTAAAATTGAAATTAGCTGCTCTGCTGTGAAAGAAAAACTGGTATTTACAAATTGCTGTGAACATTTAAGCTTGTAAGCTTTACAAATTGCCCACTGACTAGCAGATTTGCTTTAAAGGATGACATCGTCATCCTATAAAACTGACTTACTTTAGGCAATTAGGATAATTTATGTAACTCATTTAATTTGCAATGTAATTTAGGAGATGTTAATTCTATTTTGGTTTCTGGAGTTTTGACTGTGGGGTGTGACAACGACAATGTAGTAGCTTCGCTTTTGTTGCTTTTCCTTTGTTCCTTATCATCTCCTCTTCTTTCCTATGCTCTGCTTTGGTTGCGTTCACATCCTGTGTCAGGCCAGTGATAATTAGAATATTTCGTTTCGTTATCTCCTACGTATTCGTTTAACATGTAGTTGAGACTTTCAGGTGAAGGCGATGTCAATGTCAATGTCAGTGTGGATTGGTGATCGGAAATAGATAATGAAATGAGAGTGACATCGACATCGAAAACGACAACAATGTTTTGCATTTGAAATTGCCGTGGGCGACAGTTGCACTGGATCTTGATCTGGAAATATAACTGGAACACCATTTGATTATTTCTCATTTCAGTTTCATTTTATTCCATTAATTTTACCCATGCATTTATTTCCAACTGGAAGTTTCGAGTTTCTGAAATGCAGATTGCAAATTCGTAAGACTAAATTAGAGAGGAAGAGTTAGATAGGTATGTCATATTCAAAGTTTAATACTGTAATGGTAATACCTGTTTTATTTATAATTGTGTTTACTCATTCAATTTTAGATGATATTAACTCCAAACGTTTCCTGTTACATTTATCCTACTGACTTTTCAGTTATGATGCACTACAAAAACAACAACAAAATGATTAGATTATTGCATTGGAGGGTGAAATGGAAATAACGACAGTCATATTTATAATAAATACTGGGTGATAATTCTATAGAAGTAGGTATTCGTAGTAGAGAGATTGTGGGTTCCACTACATGGAGCTTTTCTTGTTTTATAATTATTCGTTTAATTCACGTACGTTTTGATTTTGTTCGCTGCGCTGGTTTGGATATTTATAACTAAGTTTTTAGAAGGAAGGAGGAAAGTAATGAGTTGAATTGAATTGTTTTGCATTGGTGGGATTGGAGGGAAGAGACGATCCGTCCTCAATGATTCGATGATCACGGGTTATATGAATTTGCCTGATGACTGTGACGTATCCTGGCCCTCTGCGCTAAATGAGTAAATACATACATGGTTGATTCAGTTGATTGCTCTTCCTGGGATTTGTTAGTTGCAAAATACTTTGGAGGGGTGAAGTATGAAAGCCAATGCCAAAGTCAAAATCAGGATCAAAGTCAAGATCGAAATGGAACGTCTGTCCTATCATTGTACGAACTAACGATAGTAATACAGTTTTCACTGTTTCCACATTATATATTATCGATTTAAGATGTAGCCTATAGGATTGTCAAAAACTTGTAAAATAAATTGGAATACTTGTCCTTTAAAGTAAGTTAGAAGTTGATTGCTTAAATTCAGATCCCAACGTGACATATTGACATTGGTATTAGATTTGGCCCTGACATCGCTCCCAGCAAGGAAACAACAACATGAGAATAAAATCAGCATTAGGATCAGGATCAGCAAACAAGACGAAATTATGAATTCGAATCAAATACGTTGGTTACCGGGAATGTTGGCGTGTTTTTCTGGCCTTTCTAAATGTCGGTGTCCTTTGTTAGATTAGCATGAACGTTTTTGAGTATAAGTCATCATCGCCATTTATAATAAGTATTATGTTTTACCTGTGTCTTTGGAATCGAATTGCGTCTTATTCCGTTCGAATAGACAGATGACGATGACTATGTAACGACGGAGTCACGGGGAAAAATCATAGTTTACACAACTTCGTTGTATCTCGCATCGTTGACTTGACTTGACTTGACTTGACTTACGTGTGCGTATTAATATTCATTACCTGGCCCTGTTCGCTCCTCTGTGACAGACGAGGAAGGCACTCATAGTCAGTAGTGTCTGATTTTACATCACGTTAATTATACATAGTTGTAATATATTTATGTATGGGTTAAATTCCCGTGGACTATTTTCACATTATCATCTCCAATGCCATCGTCAGTGTCAGTGTCACTATTTGCGTGCTGATTAAATAAAGCTGAATCTGTTTTCCTTAAAATCGCGTAAATAAATAAATCACGACATGCATTATTCTAATCAGTTAGTATTTTCCAGAAAAAATTACCTCTCCTTATTTACTATTGAGCAGACATTTACTAAGTAATCCAGTAACAGTCACTATGCTGAAATTTACGCTAGCTGCGTTTTTGACGAATTTGTACCTATGTTTTGGAATAGGATAAGCTGCTTTTAAACTACGCTTAAAAAACTGCTATCCTTACCATTGTGGGAAACTTATTTAATGTGAAAAAAGCGTGGCTTGATTCAGGCTTGCCCATGAACGGAATTCAAGGATTTCCATTTGAATCACTTCTTTCATTTCGGCTCGCTTTGAAAGTGGTAACAATCAAGTGTGAAATTAAAGATGGATTCTCAATCTATATCACATCAGTGATCTGTCAAGATTTTGATTTGGTTTCTGTGTAGTTGTTTTCATTTCATTTTCTGCAACTTCATTTTGCGTCGTTTCATTCTTTGGGTTATGGGTACCGGTCTAGGGTGTTCTCCATTCCTCATTTACCTCTAATCTAAGTCCTCAATTTTCTCTCCATGACGAAATTGAGATAGGGAATGCAAGTGACGAAGAGGTAGAAAACACCTCAGTTCAGTACCGGGTTTTGTTTTGATTTTGGTTTTTTTATATCTCGATGTCGATGTGGTAGAAAGAGTATGTATTTGTAATCATATGTTTGATGAACTTGTACCCAGCTGAAACTAGTGCTTGCGTTTAGCCTTGTGACCATTTAATTATATGACGTCAGCCGTCCATTGTCCGGTCCCATGACCACGTCCAGGCCCATGTCCATACCACGTCCATTTCTCCTCATGATCACATGCAAAATGCGTATGTGGTGGGACATTCATAATCAAGTGTAATTAATTCACTTGCCATTTAATAAGGACATTGTCAAAGCTGTGCCAGAGCAGAGGCAGAGTGAAAGGAATAGCTAGAGTATTTCCATTGATTAGAGAAGATTGAAGAATTTTAAGGAAGTTGCCTGGGGATGAGAGTCGTTGCGAATATTCGGCCAATTAAAAGATCATGATCACGATCACGATCATTGCCATTCGTAGCTGATTCTAGTTTTGGTTCTGACTTTGGCTTGGATTTCGGCTTGATCTTTGGGTCAGTAGTTGTATATGTATATGCGGAAGGTCGGTGTCACTATATAGTTTTGTTGTATACGTGTTAATTATGTAAGGGCTATATAAATGTGTACGTAGGTGCAGTGAAGAGTGAAGGCAACAAAGTGCGAGACATACTTAATTTTCCTGGGGATTTTAAGTAGGGGCAGATGAGGCAGATTTTATTTGCATGCGACTGGGTAGTGTAATGCGTAAGTTATGTGACGAGGATTGCCTAATGCTAATGTTATGACACTTTAAATCATGTTTTGACAAACCAGTGCTTAATTGCTCTTCTGTTTCCCGAGTCTTGTTCTGCGTCATAGCCATAGCCTTTGCAACTCCGAGACTCATTCCGAGTCCGTATCACTAATTCTGATACTCGTTCGACAGGCCATAAATATTATACTATGAAGCATTCCATGTTGCTACTGTACTACAGTAGAGTACAATAGTAATTACGTCCAGTTTCTTTATTCCTTCCTTCTATTCACTAATATTTTTCACATAGGTATGTACTGTAGACGGGTGGGCACGATTTCTAAATTTTCGCTGTTATTTGGTAATTATTTGTTATTTTCGAACCTTATACGGGGATGGGGAGGAAGTAAACGGATCTCTGTGGTCGAGTAGAAAAATGCGTTTTCGTGTTTTTTTCCATGACAGGGAACAGAACTGTGTAGGCATGTAGAACGATTAACTGTTTAAAATTCAGGGTGTACCTAACTATTTTTCAAGATACAAGAATGCAGTTAACACGTTTTTTAAAGAGCGTAAAACTCGTATAGGTAATTAATTATGCTATATCAACCAGTCAACCGCTCCACATTTATGAATTCCCCCAAAATTCCGGTTTATGACAAATCCCAAAAGATTTTATTTAGGATTTCTGAAAATCTCGAAACGTTTTATTTATGGATTTTAGAAATAATCTCAAAACCTGTTATCTGAGAAGTTCAAAAAGTCCCAAAACATCCTCTCTTAGCATTTTAGATCAACTCCGAAAAATTCGAAAAAAACCCTTAAAATCAGTTTGTATTAACATGTAAAACTTGTATCTAAACACTTGTAAAGAATCTTCTGTTTCTATTTTTATCCAAGCATTTCTATTCGTAAATGTTCTGCCTACTGAGTTGAAGTTGAAAGCTATGGGGAAACTTTCCATCAGCATACAATCCAAGAGAAACAAAAGTTGTGTCAAAATGTTCTATCTGCTTATGTTTCCTTGAGAAAAATGCTTAGCTACTGAATGGGGTTCTCGTGCGCTATGTAATTGTGTGAGTTGAATGAATAGGACTATTTTCGTCTATACCTGTGGTTGCTTCCAGGATACGAGGATACTTTCAGCGGTGGCTATGCACGCGCTGATTTCCACGTGTAGTCTATCGTATTACTTGGCTATGTATATGCTCTCCTCTCTCCTGGATAATAAATTGTTTTAGTTGTGTGTATGTAGGTGAACGGGTTTATTTCGCACGTGCTCGTTCATTACATCACCAGTGTCAGTGTCAGTGGCAAAGTTGGATGGGTATTTGCATGAAATACTCATTCAATGTAAGTAATTACATTGGTGCATAATATTTTGAATATTGATAGGATGCGTGCGTGAGTGTTCAGATAGTTCTCCTAGGTAGGGACCTCAATAGCGTAAGCTAAGACCTCAGTATAAAGGAATAATACACTTATGTAGGTAATGCAATGGAAGTAAAAGTGCAGGGAAGAACTAGGAATTGTTGCCTGACGTCACAGCACTGGCACAGACACTTATTCTCTTTCTGCGTCAAGCGGTTCCCACTTAAGAATCAAAGACGTCAAAGAAGTGTTATTGTTGTTAGCGATGTTCGACTGAGGTTGTAATTGCAGCTTCTGCTCGGATTTTATGTTCAGCTGACGTATAGCAGCGGTGAAAGAGAAGGTGGGACAGCATTGTTGATTTTCCTTTCCTCTAACCGGTTTCCGATTATTTTCCATGCAGTCGCACCATCATCTCCCGATTACATCTAGCCAAGTGAATGTCAAAGTCAAAGCCAAAGCCACATTATTTCGAAGGTTTTAACTTAAATCATCCGTACTAGTTACAGTAAAGTTCAAAATACCAACGAAACTAGTTATCACATAAAAAGGTGCAATTTATTGACAGGTTCAATCGCGATTCTACTTCTTTTTAAAAGCTGCAAAGGATACAAAAATCGCGTCTTTTCTAGAAGCATCATTACTGTAACTGTACTTATGCAATTTTAAGACACCAAAAAACGCACTTTTGCGTGCTTTTCGAAATGTGCATAACCCTTCTTTTGAATGCATGTAACGGAAACGGGCTAAAAACTGTTAAGGTGATTTTGAAATAAAAGTAAAATTGAAACTCCAGAATTGCACATTTTCCTATTTACACTGTTCGTTTTGGAATATTGCAAAGCATTGCAATTGCATTTTTCCAACCACTGCTCACTGCGAGCTCGCACACATACTATCACAGAGAACGTATTTAGCCGATCTCCTAATTAGCTCGACAAGTTATTGTTTTTAACTCATACTTAATTAACCTAGTAAAAGCAAAAATGTGACTTGTATTATATACTTGATTCCTTTTTATGTTTTTCTCGTACTTTTCTATATTCACCGCATGGTGTTTGGTAACGGGAAAAACATTAATCGTTATTACCTTAACACTTGAATATATTATACAGAAAGAATGAAAGGATCCTAAATGCTTAATCTTTATAGCGTACATGCCCCTACTATAAAGATTATCTAATACTAATCATTCTCATGCTATGATAAAGATGTTTGGAATAACCTGTGAAAGCTGTATGGTTGTAAGAGGCAATAAAATATGCCCTTTTAAAAAGTCTAGGTGACGTTCTGCATCCATGCGGGACGGAAAAAATTAGAATTGATTCGGAATACGTGGTAAGACGTGACGCTTGATCAGAGGAATGTGGAAGGAAGTGAAGGAAATGCTTGTGCGGCAAATATGCCTATATGTAATTGTGTATATAGATAGGTATACCTGGTTATATTATATGTTTCTTGAAATGTGTGACAATGACGTTCGTTCTACGGAATCAGAGCTGAGAAAAAAAATGCCTACCTGTATTTCTTCAAATGATGTTGGCGTTGGCACACTCGGGTTAGGCTAAGTATATTATTTAGCAAGCATATTTAAAGTTGCATGTCATTGTAAAGAGAAATTGTCTCGTGATGTCTGTGTTGACGTTGGCTTTGACTTGGGCTGTGATTTTGGCATTGGTATTGCATTGCATTGGCTGGACGTTGTCTGGAAGACTGACGATGCGATGACGAGCAAAACAGTTGAGTCGAGTGCAGTTTTTGAGACATAAAGGGTAAGGGGAAGCACAACATACCACTGGCAGATAAATACTCGAATAAATAGAATTATTTAGATACGCAATTTAGAATTAAAAGGTCGTAACTTCAAGTTGAAACTTTTCTTTCATGAAGTTGCTGGTACTGCTGCCGGTTCATAACGGCCACATTTTCTTTGCCTCTGATCAGCTTCTGTGTATTCTTCCATGGATTAAACAATCCAGAACATGTTTGCATACAAATTCATACAAATTACGACCATCACCAAATATTAAGTGTGTTTTGGGAGTATGGAAAATGCTGTTATCAATTTTATAGGTTTGTACATAGTACTATTTTTGGACACTTACAAAGGTGCCGTCATTTAAACGCCTATTAAAAAGTTACAATGTCCCCTTTACTTTTATTTTTTAAAAGAGCGAAAATTGTCCTAATTTCACTTTCGAAAAATTCAAAACGCTTTAAGTGTTCCCTTTTATAGCGAGCATTGTGTCTAAAATTTTAAACAGTGCAAAACGTCCTATATTCATCTATTTTTAAAATTACCATTTGGTTTCTTAAAAAAGTTACCGAACTTTTCTTATTTCACTTTTGAGAAGCGGAAAAATGTTCCAAATACTACCGTCCACACATGATGGATGCAAATGCTGGTTGGTGGCGGACCTATTATTATTCTTAGTTCAACGGTAAGTGCTATTATACCTTCAGTAGATGAAATAAAGTGTTAACTCTCTCTCTCAGCAACTACTGTAAACTGATTAAATTCGATTAATTTCCTAATAATGGTAATCAACTCTCGTTTTATTTTCTGCAATAATTCTGTTACACGCTGATTGCTGGGAATATTTCCACGAGTCAGAACCAGGATCAGGGCAATTCATAGAAAAGAATGCTATAGTACGAATAGAATGATGCATTATGAGGCAAGCATGAAGAAGGGTAGGATTTTATTTGATGGCGTCTGTACATCTGTCAGTTGATATTGCTGATTAGCATGAAAACAAACTCACCTGCAATTACGTGGAATTCGTGAGCGTCACGCTCTCGACTTATTGGCTCGCTTCCTCACCCAAACATATGGCTCGTTGTCATTTCCATGCAATTAATCTTGACTATTAAAACCTCAAATATTTACTGAATTGTGTTTGCATTCAAACTTCTGAAAGAGTATGTGGGAGTGTGTGCGCGCGGGTGTTAATGACTGCAGTTCATTTTTGTCCTTTGCAGTTCCAAAACTTTTAAGTTACTTAAGTTCTATCTTTCCGATTTTGAAATTACAATAATGGTTAGGTTTGAGGGTGTATTAAGTAATATATTTGTTTGTTGTGATCCCTTCCTTTTGACACTGGTAAACAAAATCTGCAATGATATATAGTACTGGGACTGGTCAGCATATCATAATTACTTTCGCAATCGTTAGTGTGGGTTGGTGTTTAAAAATCCCGCCGAATTTCAGTAAAAGCGCAGTCATGACTAATGAGTAGCAAGTAAAATGTTTTTTTTCAAAATGGCGTCAGAGCATTAAACGAGTCTGGATTTGTCCAGAGTGTAATGTAGCTGAATGGTTTTGCAAAATGTAAATACTTTTCTGAAAATGTTTAAAACGTGCTATTTGCATGACAAAGTGGAAAATGGGATATGTGTCTACATATGTAGTAGGCACAATATGCGTATTGCTGTGTTTTTAGAACGAAGCAAAACTTTCTGTCAATAATTTTGAAGTGCACAGCGTTCTATCTGCTATAATATCTAGTGATCTTTTGGGATTGTGCAACGTGTTGAATATTTACAATTTCAAAGCGTTCTCTTCGTATAATTGCTAAAGTATGGAAGAAGTCTAAAAGATGTGCAATAAAACTGCAACAATCAACCATCTCTGCAGGTATTACAAGGTGCAATTTGTTCAATCTTTTATGTCGTACACACATCCGAATCCTGAAGAGTGCAGATTATTCCACTCCCATTCTAAACTGCTATGGATTTTGCTTTATCTACGGCTAACAAAGGAGCTTGTGAAAGAGGAATAGGTACCTTTTAAGTTTCATTGTTATGCATAAGGCACCATGTTAAGAAGTTTACATACCTGCCTACGTATAATTATACAGGTTATATAATCTAAATCTGTTCTCAGCGTCTACGCTTTTGTGCCTTTTCTCTTCTGTTCTGTTCTGCTTCTGGCTGATTATTCATTCGCAGAGTCTACTTCACATTGTACACTTTAACAGAGGATTAAGCATTTTCTGCTTCCTTTGCATTTGTATCTATCTATCGTCTCGTTTCTGCTGATTTGGCATTGTATTGTACTGCATGCCTATATGTAGATGCAGGTATGTATGCATACATGTTTTCGTATAGTCTGCACTATTCCCGCTACCTACCCTAACAATTCTTCAACCTTCCTGATTTCTACTCCTGCTCTTGCGATGTGACAATCACGTCGATTCATTTACCCCTCGTTCAACGACTAGGTAAGTCGTTCTCATTCCTCGATCATATTTCAATTACATTACAGCTCGGCAAAAGTTTATAGTTTGTCTACAATCAAAGTCACAGTTGCATGACATTGTGTTGCATGTCATTTTGCATTGCATTCTCTTGTAATTATATTGCACTGTCTGGCCTAGCCTGCATTGCATTGCATTTAGGATTACTATGCACAGTTTTCCAAGCATTTTCCCACCACGTCTCTTTGCCTCCTTTGAAGGTGACTTTGACAGTTACCTCTCTTCCCTTTCCTCTCTCGATTTCTAAGTAATTCGGTGCTGTATTCTGCTAAATCAAGTGTGCAATTAAAGTTCTCACATTACATAGGAACAGGCTAAGATGGAGATGGAGATCGCTCAAATTCTGTCATAACGCTTTTGTAATAGGAAACTGAGACACAAGTGTACTTCCTGGGCTATGGCTTCAGCTTTGACTTGCTTAAGGTTCATCACGAGTTGGGATGAGCATCATATTCTCCGAAACTTTGCCTAGATGCCTGTATGAATCAGAAGCGTGTAGAATTAAATGTAATGTAATCAGGGGCGGATCCAGACAAAGCTCATGGAGGGGGCTAATGAAAAAAACCTCATTATATTTACGTAAAATGTCGAAAACTTGCACCTGTTTAGGTACATTTAAAAAACTGCATCTGTTTTGTGCAAATTTCAAAAACTTGAACCTGTTTTTGAGTGAATTTCAAAAACCTGCATCTATTTTTGCGTCAGCTTCAAAAAACTGCACCTGTTTTTGTGTAACTTGCAAAAAAACTGCATCTGTTTTTTTCATAAAACGAATTATATCTAGTGTTTTTGAAAAAAACCTCATTATATCTACACCTAATTTCATGTTCATGGGGGGCTACACCCCCTAGCCTCCCCCTCTGGATCCGCGCCTGAATGTAATTATCGGTGTGTATTGAAATTAGCAGTACTTGTAAGTATCTATGCATTAAGAACTTAAAGTCTTGAGTGGAGGCAAAGAGTACAGGGCTTGGAGCAAGTTGCGAGTTCTCAGAATTGAAAACTGGAATTAGCTTGGCGTATGCTATGGCTATTGAGCGACTGATACCTACCTGCTGGTTGGGTTTCTTTCGCTTAGCTTTTGTTTGGATTCAAGTTGTTTTTGGGCTTGCTTGGCGGTGCTGCATGTATAGGTATTCACTTTAACCACCTGCGTACCGTAAAACTTCTAAAACGAGCCTCGGACCATTGCGAATCATATTTATTTTTCTCACCGGCTACCGTAATACTTAAGCATAGGATTTGACCCGGCTAAACAAAGAGGCAGGATATCTTTAGAGGCCGGTTCTTATTACACATTTTACGGTATGCATAATTGCACAAGCATCAGCATGCCGTGCCTTGCCCTGTCTACTTGGCTTATTCCTGAAAGAAGCTTTATGTACGCTACTGTCCTTATTCAAATCAGATTCGAAGAATTTGATTTTGTTATTTTTGCATCGCACTTTCAGTGTTAGTTTACGGCGATTTGAATTCCGAGAAAGGTATAACAAATAGTTGATACTACTGGTTACTTTTTTCTATTTTTACTTTTGTTTTGGATTTTTTTGGTGACTTCGTGTTTACATTAAAATGATGAGGGAAGTGAATGATTGTGGTTCTATGATATGAATATGTCGTGGGGAAGCTATGGGGGAGGGGTTCGAAGAAGATGTTTATGCTGGCTTTGTTGTTCCTCCTGACGAAAGTGGAGATGTGGAAGGCAATGACAGTGGACTGGACTTTTCTTTTCTTTTCTTTATGAGACTGTCGGTATATGACATGGCTGTTTGGCTCACTTTATATTTTTTTGTATTTTTCTAGTTGCATTTCTAATTGCATCTGCATTTCCAATCGTCATTCTTCTTATCGTCCGTTTTCTTTTTGAACCGATCGCAATTAATTCTGCAGGTCAGTGTGGTTCTTGGTTTAATCCCGTCAACTTGTTACTGTGCCGTCGAAACAGTTCGCAACATCATCATCGTACTCGTCTTCTTTAATGTTTAATACCTGAGATTACTCGTCTACAATAAATCAACTAAAAGTTTATCTTCGCATAATTATATATATGTACATCCATCTATATGCATATTTATAATCCTGTTTATATTTGTGTTGTGTTTATTGAGTTTTAAAGCAAGAGATTTTTTATTAGTATCTGATTGTTGACACTGAATTCATCGTTAGCAATTATTGTTTTGTGCAAGAAGATTTAAATTGAATTTGTTGCTGATTTTTTGGGGGCGGCACACGAGATTTGAGAGTAAGATTTTTATTTTTATATTGAACGTGGATAGTTGCTCCTCATTCCTGATATGAGCGTTTTGCATAATGCATCATGTTAAAAAAAGTACACGTATTGTTATATGTGGGGTATCCTGAACTCTACATTGTGTATCCCATAAGGCACCATCTTAAAAGGTGTACTATAGGTTAAAGCTGTATCAAGATGTTACAGGTGAAAATGTAAAAAAGCGCCATAAGGCATCATGTTAAATCTAACTATTCTTAAAAGCTTCTTGTATTATTTTCCTAATTTCCACATTGCATATGTTTTTGCTAACAGCTATAGTTGCCCCCTATAACAATTTACTCTCTTTATATCCTTGCGTTGGAACTAATGATGTTTAACACACTATGTTGCATTTAGCAACAAAATTCTGACAAAATTGTGTGTATTGTTCGTGTCGCCTAAAATACCGTGGTACAATCCAACCGTCCGGATCCATAGACATGAACCGAATCATATAATTATTATGTAGGTATGTATAAACTGCATGCGTAGCACATTCTTGAAATTAGCATGAATATGGATTTATGTTTGAATAAATGATGCGTTCTACTCTGGCTCAGAGTTCGAGTGGGAAGTTTAGCCTTTTTTTAATTTATTGCTCAGGGATTTGTTGACAGCAAAGAGTCCCTAGGTATGTAGGTAGGTATGCCAGAGATTTCCCATAATTACTTGGAAGGCATTAGGAATTAAGGACTTGATGTAATCTCGTGTGTTCTAATCGCAAGTTTTGGTTTTGGTTTCGTTTCGGTTTCCGTTTCGGTCTTTTGGGTCGGTAATGATGTTGGTGAAAAGATGAAAATAAAAATCAATGAACGACAGTCTAAGAGTGGTGTTGGCATTGGCAAGTGGAATTGTGTTTTAAAAATATAGCTGGCAGTTCCAGCAAAGCCAAGTAATGCAAAGCAAAGCAAAGTAAAGTAAATCACACACAGGAAAGGAAACTATGACACGGTATTACCAACTAATATTTCCAGTTAGTACAACGTGTTTAGTATCATTTGGTCACAGATAAAGAAATCTTTTTCCTTTGGGTCTTGGATAGTTAGCAGCATTTTCGATTTACCCGTTTTATTCCCTTTGTATTGCTCTATGTTTCTACTTCTATGCAGATTATTATTTTATAGTACGTTTGACATAAAGGTTTACTGCAAGATGCAAACCATTCTATGTACGATTTCCCTGTTTTACACATAATTTTAACTAGGTTACTTTGATGTGGTTATTTTCAATTTTCAAAATGATAAACATCGTTTGTTGAGTCGTAGAAAAGGCGCCAAAAATTTGAGTTTGAAATCATAGGAAAATTTTCAAGGAAAGAAAGCGTCGAAAGCTGTGTAGATTTTTGTTTTTTCAAAAAAATAAAACTGTCTTGGTTTGAGTAGATTTTATACTTGATTTTCATTCAAGGATCAAATGCAAGTGTCTTTAAAGAATGTTGGTATGAAATCAAGATTTTCTATGCACAGGTGCATTGGGACAAAACAATTTGCATCGTTACCTTTCTCTTTTGACTTTGGTTTGGTATTTTTTGGCTTTGGTTTTGAGAGTGCAGTGCACTTGCAAGCGAGACTAGAATTATTGATGAAGTATGAAGTTGCTATTTATTTTGGTACGGTGATGCGGCGGAAGGATTATTGCATCATGTTACAAACGTCATCTTCATCTGCATCTTTTTTTTTCGTCTTCATCCTCGTGCTCGTGACTAATTGTCTCACCTGAAATCATTACTCGCAGCGTCTGCGAGACTTTTAAATTTCGACCTCTGTACCTGATTTCCTTCATAGTTTAGCAAGTTTATTTTTAACCTTCTTTGGTAGGGGTTGTTGTCTTTGCGAACAAAATAACACATCTACACACATATGCAGTCTTCATCTAGGCAGTGGGAATTTATAGTCCAGGAAATTTTGAGCACTTTTATACCACATTAGAACCAATTTTCGAGTATTTTTTTCGTTAAAGAAGTCAGAGGCAATGGACTAATGGGAAAATTACTAAGACACACTGTTTAAAGAGTTTCACATCAAAATAAAAATTCATTTTCGCAATTTTATCAGAAAATTAATTAAAAATTGAAATAAAATTTTTATTTTAAAATTTGGCAAGCATATTTTCTAAATATGTGTAGTGCAAAACAGCAAAATTATCTCCATTGAAAAGGAATGGAATGTGGCATTTCTACGTTTGACAGTGTGTGCGAAATAGTAGAGGTATACCCTGGTCGCTGTAAACCCGTTGTACTTGCAAAAATGTAAAATTACTATGGAGATGTAAATTTTTTTCAAAAAATCCCACTGCAATTTAAACAAATCTACAAAACTACATCGTATTTACAGCGACCAGGGTATACCTCTAGTGTATTTTAAAAATGGTTCATTTATATTCATTTTGTAATAATGTTATTATTTATAATAAATTAAGTTTTTAAAATGCGGAAAGCAAAATGTGCAAAATATGGAAAATGCTTAAAATAGATTTTGGGAAATTTTTAAAATGATTACTATCAAAGCACTTTTGCTTAAAAGTTCTAATCGGCCTTTTTCGGACCTTACATTTAGATAAATAACAAGAAAATATCTTACATTTGCATGTATGTAGTAATCTTATTTAAAAAAATATTATTTGTAAAAAACTATGTATGTATATACTAATGACTTTTTTTCGAAAATAGGATGTTTTACTGGTGCATTCATGTAATTATTACTGATTGATTGAGATAGCGCATTTTGCAAGTGGACAAGTGGATGACGAAATGCGCTATTTACTTTGCATTTACAGCAGACTTTCAAATCTCGTTGGCTGGCCGAAGCAAACGTTTTGTATTCTTCATTGATTTCGTGGTGCAATTTCCATGTGCATTGGTCTAGAGAGGAGAGTGGACTATGGACTCTCAGGTGTTTGTTTGTCCTTCATCATAACTGTGACTCATTCATAGCTGATTTTGCGTCTTGAAGCATCATTACGCTTTGCACTCGTAGTCTTTGTCTTT
Source organism: Ptenothrix huangshanensis (assembly GCA_036851915.1). Classification (NCBI taxonomy): domain Eukaryota; kingdom Metazoa; phylum Arthropoda; class Collembola; order Symphypleona; family Dicyrtomidae; genus Ptenothrix; species Ptenothrix huangshanensis. The sequence continues at coordinate 23,091 of JAAXYX010000984.1, forward strand.
TAGCATGTAATGTGTCAAAGTTTCAGATTATTCATATTAGAAATATTTAATTATGTACATGCCTACATTGCCTACATTGTAACAATTATATCTGTTTATGCACTTTCATGGGATTTAGACAAGACTTTTTTTAATTCATTCCATTAGAATGTTTTGTACTATTCAAAACGTGCAACTGCTTAGATTAGGCCATGTCTACCGTTGTCGCTAAATTAGTAAAACGCAGTTATGCACCTGTTCAAGTAATTGTAAAATGACGTTTTACTTCTTTTCGTAAATTGTATTTTCCAAAGTAAAACCTTTTTAAACAAATTTTTTTTATTTCGTAAACGATTAAAAAGTACCCGTTGGGCTATTTTTGAAAATATGCAATTACACATTTCTGCATTAAAATCAGTTCAAAAAACTTTTTTGCACCATTTTGAAAACTTGTAACTCGGAGCTGTCCCACTTTTTTCAAATCGATTACACAGAACGTTTTCATAAACATGCAATTAAATAATATTTCCACATTTTTCAAACCATTATGATAGTACGTTTTGTACTTTTCCAAAGCCTATAAGCATTTCGTACCGTTTTCAAAATGAATAAAATTCCTTTTATGCTTTTCGAAAACGTGATTGCACACCGTTTTCACAATTTATCAAATTCTTAAAACTATTTTATGCACTGCATGAAATCAAAAAAGCTAGCATTTTCAAATTATTGCAGTTGTTCGTTTGCACCATTTCAAAAACATCTAAATACAAATTCCAAATTAAAAGCGATTAAATTAAATTTTAAATAAATTTAATTTAATTATTTAAAAATAATTTAAATGTTTTTCAATTTTGGAAGAATGTAATTGTATATTTTTGTATTTTGTCCAAACGATCTATTTAACTCTATTCCCTTTCTAAAAAGCATGGAGAATTAGTGTGTTAAACCTATAGACACATGTAGGTCATTACAGAGAATGTCGTACTTTAAAGGAAACTGTGGTTTTGTACATTATCTGTAGCGTCAAAATAATTGTGTATTTTTGGATTCTGTATAAGAATAATTGAAAAGGCCCGGAGGACCCGAGGGTACTGACGAGGGCAAGTCTCAAAGGAGGAAGAGGGAAGTGAATTGGGCAGATGTAGATGCAAATGCATAGTCGTGTAGATACTCTTGTTTGCAGTTATAACCGTTGTGTTGTACGTCGATATGGAATCACCTTGCATCGATGTTGGCTGTAATGATTGTACACATGTAATTATGGAAATGTCAATTATTTAAATGCAATTATTACTGTGGTTTTTTAAAGCAAATCATTTTCTATTTCCTACTCACTTGGCGGTACTTTTCTCATCGCATTCTGATCTCTTACGTTTAGTTGCAATAATTAGACAAACATGTACCAAAGTACGGTGATTGTGGATGCAAGTTTTTGTTCCATAATTAAACGTAGGGATGTCATTATGTACTTGTTCTAAATGCAGCGTGTTAAGCTCGTTAAAGAAACTGTTAAAAGTTGGAAACTTTTGTGTCGAGTTAAAAAAATCCAATTCCCTAACAATCGTCAATTGCCTGTGGAGTTTTTATTTGCAAGGATTTTTATGATTGGGACTTTCCATTGTTCCCCTGGTAGAGTTCCACTGGATACTCGATAATCAATAATCCATGATCAATCCAATCCAATCGAATGGGCGACAAAGGGAGAAGAAAGAAAACTAAAAACATTCTCGATCATTGGCATCGCAATTGATGTATCTCTGTTGCCTTCCTTTCATTCTGCCGGTCCCGATCCGACCCACAAATGTCTCAAGACTCTAACCATTCCAGCTAGCAACACACATTTCCCATTTCCCCCTCATGCCCTTACATTAGTACTACGGTATGGGTATGTGCTATGATACTCAACGTGTACCTTCAAACTTGCGTACGATTGTAATCCTTTGCAAAAGGCGGAAATTTATCCTGCCTGTTTGCAAAAGGTACANTTGCGTAAGATGTATTTACCCTTACCACCTCAAACAAATTATTTTAGCTACACTGTAAAAACTAGACAATCTCAAATGAGAAATAAGTACATTAAATACGCCGAAAACCTACTCGTTTTTAGTATTATCTTGAAGATGGTTTCGAGTACATCTTCAAGATGTACTATTTGCATCTTTAAGATGTATTTTCGCTACATATGCATTCAAGTGCATTGTCAAGATGCACCAGGGTGCATCTTTAATATTCACTTAAATGCATCTTAGCCGGAAAAACTCTACTCGTTTTTAGTATCATTTCGAGCCCATCTTATATTTTACGGTGTACTTATTAGAATCAAAATATCCAATTCACGATTTAATTTCGCAATAAACCAGAGATTATCAAGAACTAGTGGTTCGGAATCGGAAACTGAAAACGGATCCGATTGACCTCTACGTTTAACAGGGATAGCAATTTGAGCGTAGCAAATTTGCTGATATATGAAATACTGAAATTCTGGAAAAGTCAACCCAAATGCTAAAATTGTTGAAATTTTGAATAGGTGAGCCGAACTGGTTAAGAACCTCATAAATTGTAATATTCGAAATTAAAGCGTCTCGAATATTTTCGGTACGGGTACGGATCACAAATTGACAGGCCTGAAGTGGATAAAGAATCGTCCAGAGATTGCGCTGTTCAATCTGGATTACTGACGAATGTATGACTGATACAATTAAAAGGGACGATAGAGGGCGAACGACGTAAATGTTATTTTGAAATGTTTTGAACTTAAATTGTGGACTTACGAAATTCATGATTATGTTGTTTCATTCTTAGTTTGCTAAGCTTCCCTGCTTGTGAATGCAAAAGGTTTTAGGAATAAACTAAATGTTACAGTGATAAATAATTGTATTTATTTTGAACTGTGAAATAAATGTCATAATGCTATTTGCGCAGATATGGCTCACTTTAAAAATAATTTATTTGATCATGGATTCAAGTCATAATATGTCAATTGAAAGACATACAGATATTAAACAAGAATTAAATATTTATAAATTTTTCCCCCTCCGTATTCACAAATTACAAACATGATAGAGTAACGAGAAGTACAAACAAAGATTTTCAAAATACAATTATTATTATAATTGATTATAATTCAAGTACAAGTAAATAGTAGTTTATAAACAAGTAGAAGCATGTTTTTCAAATGTTATAACTGTTTATGGTGCATTCATTGTTAATAGAATCCAAAATTTTTAATAAAGAGTTTGTCACCTTAAAAAACTAAAATGTTGTTGTAGAAATTGTCTTAAAATTCTAAATATGCTTTTCAATTGCTTACTTTTAAAAAGCAGTAAATTATTTGTAGTTAAAAATGAAATTATGACTATTCTAATCTCAAGAAACACATTCCGACATAAAATTTTCGCTCATGAGCGCAAGCCTTCACGGCACCGCACTGGGCACACTGGCACGAAAGGCATCTTGAATGAATCTTACCGTCTGGTTGAATTCGTTGAATTAGTCTTGTTGGTCGTATTTTCTCTGTACATCCTGATTTTTTCATCTTCAATGCGTTTCGCATTCAGCTTGCGGTTATTATTTAGTTGGAACACTCCAGCAACCCCAGCACTTATAAATAAAACTGCAAACGTAATAGTGATCAATAACAATATAGAAATAAAGTTCGATTCTGCTGGTATTAAACGCTTCAATTTATTTCCGTTCGATTCATTATACATTCTTGCTGCTGCCACCTCTCCCCACTGCTTGGCTGTAGCTAGCACCGGAAGTGAGCAGAGAATAAACACAATTTCTGAAATAACCTTATACCGAAGTAAACGTTTGAAGAATCCCAAGAAATTCATATCCATGTGCATTTTCTCTTGATTGCGATACTGCAACACATTCGAAATTATTTTTCAAATAATTGTTAACAGATCCATATCAAAATAGATATTATTGGACTCTTTATATCTGTTAGGTTTTACTTGAGAAGTCTTTGAAAATGTAAGGTGATGATTTCAAATTAATTGCAAGTAATGGATAATAGTTAATACTTGCATAATTATAATACGAAATGAAGGGAAAGAAACACCGCCAATATTTTGTAGAACCTACCAACTTGCGAAGTTTGGTCTTAGGTGTTGGTGGAGTATTAAAAGCTGATACGCTGATAAAGGAATGCATACACCCAACTAAAATTCCTAGAGCTGCAATAGATCGTTGCGTTTCCACGAATTGACAGAAATGTCCATATTCCCTTAAAAAGGTAGATGATGCATTGTTTTTGCAACTTGAATGCAGTATTTTGTCCACTTCTTTCAGTCTTCTAAAGTAAATAATGGACGCCCAAGTCAATACCACACCTTCAACCTTTAAAGTGCAAACAAGTATTCATACTGTTAAATTGCCCACAATGAACTACCAGAAATTGAAAATATTTCATATTGATCACCATTTAATACACATGTGGAAAATCGCATTTTCATCTTTTTGATGTGATAATGATCGCTAAGTTTGCACAATGCAATGACATTTCTGGGACTATCAACATTAAAAGGCGTGTTACAATCAACACAGTAATGTTAAAATGGTGTACATTGGTGTAATATTTATACAACTTTCAGCATGAATTGCTGCCATCAAGTGACTACTATGCAGGTAATTGCAATCGAGCATTCAATTTAATCTTAATAATAACTGCTTGTATTACAAATGCCAATTTTCAGTTTTATACAGATACAGATATTCATTAGTTTACAGAAAGCTTACCAATGTGATTACTATTATAATGGACGTAACACGAGCTAGTACGTTTCTTATCCAGTATTCTCGTTTAGCATCTCTCGGTTTCGATTTCGGCAATTCGTACTCAATGAACTCGGCCATTTTGTTTCTTCATCGGTACGTTTCAAAGCACATTGTTT
>JAAXYX010000985.1:0-27955 GCA_036851915.1 Ptenothrix huangshanensis
AAGGTGCAAAACTTAACATCCTTTTCGTAACGTTATGGGATTTCTCAGAGGATGTTAAGTTTTGCATCTTCAACGACGATATATGTTTTGTGCCGTCAACAAAACTGATCAGCATCAAATTCTGAACTCCCCACGCTCAAAAATAGACGGAATTTTACCGGATATCTATTTTTTTAATAGAAATCTATTACAAAAACGTCGATAGAAGAACCTGTTAATAGTTTTAAATGTTAATTATTTACCGGGCCCCTCTATTAAAATCAATATAGAATATATTTGTCCTGTAAAAATTAATAGCAACGCGTACTACATTTTCTTACAAGATCCCTATTGATTTAATAGATATTTCTATTACATATCAGTTTATTAACATTTATCAACACAACAGCAGGGGAGGACCGAGGTTAAATGTTGTGTAATAGAATTTTCGGTAAAAATCAATAGAGATCATTTAATTATTGCTTTTCCATTTTAATAGGGATACTGGTAGAAAAAATTACCGGATTTCGGTTGACCATAATTTGAAATACCGAGTTTCTTGTTACGATTAATAGATACCCCTATTACTCTTTTATTTACTGCCATCTCTATTACTCATTTTTTACCGTGAGAGGAGGCCTGCAACATTTGGTTTCGCAAACATTTGACAGAAACCATTTTAACACAAGTGTCTTATATTGAACGTTGGTTAAATGTGATTCAACATCGGGAATCTCAGAATTTATAGCATTAAAAGGTTTCACAATTATGATTTATAATTAATTTTTTCAGTGCAAGAATTCGAGCAGGAAGGGAAAAATGCTATCGATTCGCCTGGTAGTCCAACGCAATTTGACATACCTCCGGAAGAGTATGACTTAGGTGGGTGCAGTATTTTTGATTTATAGAACTAACAAGTAAAGAGTCAGAAGTGATGCCTCGCTACAAACTTGAATTTTTTCTGCGTGTTAACACCGCCCTACCTACATACTAACATTAGTCATACACTGCACTATGTTTTTATTTCTAAAAAAACGCTGGTTAAGAGCTTGAGCGATAAAATTTCAAGTTTGGAAAAATGTCCCTCTGGAAATTTTTTTTCGAGACTACTTAATGTACTTACTGTAAAGACGGACTTTCATGAATATACGGTGACCACCAAGCATGCCGCGATTTTTGAAATTAAAAAAATTAACATTGCGTAAATGGGAAAACGTGTATTTTTCATTTCAATTTTTCTGTCATTTTTCAACGAAAATTCAAATTTTAAACATTTTCATGAACAGAATTTAATGCGCTATCTGTGGCACTTTCCACTTTTGCTATGCGCCTAACCATACCTGTGGTAGGCGTGCGCAAAGTTAGATAAAATAGTTTCATTTCGTGGCTAGTTAAAGTAACACCAAGCTAAATGGGTTCCAGTGAGTCCAACGTCACTAATCACTGTCACAGTGATTTTCCAGTACCTTGGTCACGGTCAACTCAATTGACGCTCTGCACTTTCGTTTCGTTTTTGCCTTATCGGTCACCGTATATTCATGAAAGTCCGTCTTTACAGTAAGTCTCGAAAAAAATTTCAGAGGGACATTTTTCCAACTTTGAAATCTTATCGCTCAAGCTCTTAACTAGCGTGTTTTTTAGAAATAAAAACATAGTGCACTGGCTGCCCGTTTTTGGTTTTTTTCAAAATAAAAAATAAATAAGTTTGACCTTTTGGTCACCCGCTACATTTTAAATGGGATTTAACATGCAAAATTTCATTGGACCAAAGGGATCTTACTACATTTTTAAAAAAACAGCAAAATTTTGCAAACCCCTTTTCCTTCAAAAATCTTGAAAGCACGATACCCAAAATTAAAAAATAATATCCCGAAACGCTAAGAAAGTAAAATGTGCCAAAACTACAGGTATTGTATGTGCGTACTGATGGTCCTATTTTGTGTAAAGAACTTGAAAAGGGATGCTGATTACATTTATACAGCTTTTAGTCCAGAGGTGCTGTTTTTAACGCTGAACATCTCGTATGTGCTATCAAAATAATGTGGTATAAGAAATAAGGAAAGGCGATAATTACATGCATAAAATGTAGCTCTGGTTAATACTCGCCCAAAAAGCCTTAAGTTGGTGTCGCTGCGGGCAGTAGTTTGGGTAGCTCAGGTATTTGAAAAAACGTAAACTTTTTCCAAAATTACTTTTCATGTTAAAGTACAGATGTCGACAAAAATTGTCACAAATAGTTGAAATACTCGCATTTTGACGTTTTACGAAATAAATAAAAAAAACGTGACATTTTCAAATTTTTACATTAGAGTGACCAACGGCAATGACAGGGTTGGCTTGATTTTTTGCAGGCAAAGCGTGACATTGTTCAGGCAAAGAATTTAATTAGGTACTTACAACGGTTCTGCTAGGTTTTTTATGAAACAGAAGTCCAGCGAGCTAGAAGGTCGGGAAATTACAAATTAGGTTTGGCAAGGCATTGTAATAATTGTAGAAACAAAGTTAAAGAGCACATATTATTGTGCATGCTCTTATTTTACTTTAGATATACTTTTTACAAATTCAAAAATTGGAGTTTTTTGTAAAATAGGATTTTGCATTAGTGGGAAACCCCTGAGAACGTAAATTCTGTGCACTTGCGAAATTGTAAAAATCAATATGGAAATGTCATATTTTTGAAATTTTTCAGTAATATTAAAAATTTTACAAAAATGGAAAAGAACAAAAAGCTTACAGTGAGAAGCAGTCCGGAAAAGAAACAGTTCAAAATTTTTCAAAGCCGGTTAAGCTGTTGCAAAAAATAAACAATCCGACAGCAGTATTTGTTACTCAAAAATTGGAGGCAACGAATATATTTTCTATAGTATAGAATCTATACTTTTGATGTTAAAAAAATTTTCCAAAATTTGCCACAGCCAAAACTGTCAACTCACTTTAATAATAGGTGTACACCATACGACGCTATTCGCATTCTCTTCGCATTTTGCATTATTGTCCACACAAACGGATTTGAGAATCTCAAACATGCTCAAGTCCGTTTCAATGGGAAATAGTGCGAAATGCGAACAGAAAAAGCGAAGAAAATGCGAAGAGCGTCGTATGGTTTACACACCTAATATTTCTTTTTCGCTCTAGTCTACTCGCAAGGTATTGGCAAAAATACATAGGTACGGGTGTGCTAAAAATGTAACCTACGCCTCAGATTCTGACACAACAAAGCCAATTTGAATCACTTGGAGATCTGGGGTCAAGTGCCGACCTTTAGCTATCATTATCTCAAATTACATCCGTCGAATTTTTTCGGTAGCACTTACGAAAATATTCAGCGCAAAACACTGTGCCTTGCGTCCAAATGGACCAAATACGATACAAATTTAACTATCATCCCTTTTTCACAAGACGTGAGATAGGTATAAAGTCCTTTACACAAAAATCGCGCGCTTCGTGCAGCATCCAAAAAATGACCATCAGTACGCACTTACAATATCTGTAGTTTTGGCACATTTTACTTTCTTAGCGTTTCGGGATATTATTTTTTAATTTTGGGTATCGTGCTTTCAAGATTTTTGAAGGAAAAAGGGTTTGCAAAATTTTGATGTTTTTTTAAAAATGTAGTAAGGTCCCTTTGGTCCAATGAAATTTTGCATGTTAAATCCCATTTAAAATGTAGCGGGTGACCAAAGGTCAAACTTATTTATTTTTTATTTTGAAAAAAACCAAAAACGGGCAGCCAGTGTATGATTAATGTTAGTATGTAGGTAGGGCGGAGTTAACACGTAGAAAAAAATTCAAGTTTGTAGCGAGGCATCACTTTGGACACTACTTGTAAGTACATATTTTGTTTTTTGTTTAAATAGAGACAAAAAAATATATATGTATTTAACCAGTGATATTCAGTTTAGTCATTTGTGCTATTATACTGATTTAACTAAATGCATTAAAATGCTAAAATATATTAGCCGTAAACCCGATCGTCCTCAGATTTTCGCTCTCAAAATATATTGCAACTATTCTCACAGATTTGTTATTAGCGAATCTCAAACATTCGCAAATATTCTCAGCTAAATCGCTGTATCATATGGCAATACAATGTAATTTTTTGCGATGCGATTATTTGAGAGAAACTGAGGACGATCGGGTTTACGGCTATTAATCATTTTCAGCCGAGGGAGAGGAAAGAAGTTTGATCGAACGAAGATCGTATGGAGATCCTAAGCTACGGAATTTAACAAGTTTGCTGATAGATTGGATCAATGATGAGCTTGCAAATCAACGAATTATTGTCAAAAACATTGAAGATGATTTGTACGACGGTCAAGTGCTTCAGAAACTCTTAGGTATTGTCATCATATGTCTGGCTTCATTTGCGCCTTGTAATATACATTAAAGAAAAAATATTCTTAAAGTTCTGTCGTAAATAAACGTGCAAATGTTGCTATAAATTATGCCAAATTTTGCAGAGAAATTGACAGGACAAAAACTTGAAGTGCCTGAAGTATCACAGTCTGAGGAAGGTCAGCGGCATAAACTCATGATTGTTCTAGGAGCAGCGAATCAAGTGTTGGGTCTTCCCCGATGGTCACAGCAAAAATGGAGCGTTGAATCGATCCATTCTAAAAATCTTGTGGCAATTTTGTACCTTTTGGTACATTTAGCTCGGCATTTCAGAGCTCCACTACGACTTCCTGAAAACGTCAACGTTGAAACTGTTGTTGTTAAGGTAAATTCCTTGAAAGTAGCAGTTTTTATTGCAATTTTTTTGTTTCGCCAGCTCAGCTTAAAAAGATTGAATTAAATGTAGATTTTATTTAACAAGAAATGCTTAAACTTAAATAGAAAAAGAATGGAAAACTGGAATATAGACGTGTTGTGGAAGAAATTACGTCAAACTATGACGAATTCGGGATGCGATGCGAACGAGACGCATTTGATGCCTTACTTGATCATGCTCCTGATAAACTCCAAGTCGTGAAGAAGGTAATAGTTTAAATGTCATAACTATTTTTATCTGTTATATGTTTCAATGAACTTGGAAGTAATCTGGAACTATGGTCAAACGTTTTCAGAGCTTGATCACATTTGTAAACAAGCACTTGAACAAGATCAATTTGGAAGTTTTGGATATCGACAACCAATTTCATGACGGTGTATATCTAATACTACTCATGGGTCTCTTGGAAGGATATTTTGTTCCTCTCTACGAATTCCATCTGACTCCTAAAGATTTTGACCAGAAAGTATTCAACGTTGCATTTTCCTTCGAATTAATGCAAGATGCCGGTTTGAGCAAACCAAAGGCTCGACCAGAAGGTTGGTGACATCTCATAAATAATTGTGTGAACTAGTTTATTTGTTGTGTGAAACTGAACTTATTCAAACAAAACGGTTTTATTTGTTTTTCCAAAAAATAATAACTCATACAATACATGTATGACCATAAAAAAACAAAAAGTACACCGTAGAAGTCTTATTGTGAATGCATCCATTAAATCTGCTACCTAGTGTAGATTTTTAAAATAATAATTCTATTGTTTGCAGATATCGTGAACCTTGATCTGAAGTCAACGCTGAGAGTTCTGTACAACTTGTTTGCCAAATATAAAAATCTAGGTTAGGCTTGCGTTTCCGTGGATAATCGCGCTTTTCTGTTAAACAGTGCCTTTCTTCATGGATTGTCTTCAGTGCAACATACAATAAAATTATGTAACCAATGTAATTCGGATATCGTTAACGTATTGACATTAATTTTAAGTTTTAAATAACAAGCTTTAGTGACTAACATTGTATGTGTTACAGTATTGCTAAGTTTATAATTAATGAATATCCGTTCAGTGCAATAATTGACTGAGAATATTCGTAGTGCTTAAGTCAGTTTAAATACCTAGATACTATTGGTGCATACAGTATAAATTACACTAAAAGAATGATTACCCAACCACGTAAGTTCTTGCAAACATTTTCACGAAATTGTTTAGAAATATTCAGATTGAGACCAATATCTTCAAAACTCGCACAAGTACATTCGCTTGAGAGCACGGACAGAAGAAAGTTGACAGTGCCTAAAAAGTCGTGAGACATACGATGATTCCGTTGCAAGCATCCTTCACGATGTGTGTGTATTCATCATTTTCTTTTCGTTTTTGTAGACCCTTGCAGTTTGTTATAACGTGCCATATTACTTCGCGCAATAGCTTTAATTTTAATAATTCTTAATCTTAAACGTGTTCAAACTTTTTAAGAATATATTAATCTTCTATATAACAGTAAGTACCTACTAAATTGCCTTGATCGCTTTACATGAGTGTATGAACAGAGAAAATAAGTGTATTAGTCGAAAATATTGTATTCTGTATACTGCAACTATCTATATGAACTAAAAGTGTGTAATATTAACTAAAAAACAAGGATATTTAAATAAACATCTTACTTGAGAATTCGCCAAGTAATTCATTTCTTTGGATACTTTTTAGCATTATTTCCCTGTACAGTTGCACTAATAAAAGGGCAGCTCTGGCGTACAATAAATTAAAACCTATTTTGAGAAAGCTTGCATTATTTTCCTTTTAATTCCAATTTCCATTACAGTTGAATGTGTTTAACGACTATAATCCTTCATTGGAGCCAACTGTATACAACTTTTTGAGCGTTGAACACTTTTTATTGAAAAATAGAAGGAAACTAGGTTTAGGAGCTTAACGAAAGTTTGCATAGTTTCCAGCTAAGAACAATTGTAAACCTGTTCAAAAGCAATTTGAAAGCCTCCCCGGGATTTTGTCTCGTCGGAATGAAAATGAAATTTCAAGCTGCTCGCCCCTGGCTGGAATTTTGCTGTCCCTGTTTAACAAATTGCCCAAACAAAGCCATTTCATCATATAAGCCTTCACTAATTAATGCATAGGTAGTTACCTTCAAAATCTTCCAAATGTGGTATTGTAAAGGTTTAAGTTTGATAATTTTCTTACACAGGAAGCGAAGCTTTCCACAAAGAAATCCACAGCCGGACATGTGGAAAAAATCCAGACAAGCTCCTCCAAATTCGGTGTCAATTGCACTATCCAGTTCGAACGTTAAAGCCCTCATTCGAATACCACACATAAAGGGAGAATCCCTGTAAATATAAAATAACAGAATACCTCATTTTAAAAACTTATTTTACAGTAATTCTAATACTGCATGTACCACTTTTGGGACGGAAGGTTTAATTTCGAATTCATATTAGGTATTAATCCAAGGCATCGCATGGTATTTTTGTATCTAATATTGCAAATTAGAAATTATGGTGCAAACCCTATGGTAAAAATCATGAACTGTGAGTGTCTATGCTCTTGGTAAAGACCAACGAAACCCAAAAAGGTACTTATTTTCAATCAGCATAAAAACTGAGTATAATGAAATATAAATCACAAAAAACGAAAACGGGTAAATGAAAGTTTCAAAATCCTAAACTTGTTCAGGAGGTTGTGTGACCGTTCGTACACTAGCAATTCGAACCCCGACTATTCGTACCCTAGCTGTTCGTACCCTGACGATTCGTCCCCTGATGCAGTTCGTACCCTCACCATTCGCCCCTAATGCTATTCGTACCCTGAAGATTCGTACCCTGTATGGTGACTACCATTGAACAATAAAAGTAACAATACACTTCCTTTATTTGGTCAATCCATTGATTATTTTACTTAATATGTTACCGATCTTTGTAGCATTGCTATTGCATTAGCAACATTTGAATTTTGGGACACACTTGTGTTTTTCCCTTACAATGGATTCCAAAAGTGGCAACAACAGATCAGTCTGACTCCCCTTTTTGTTATTTTTGTAACTGTAATAATAAGTAATTGGGCAACCTTCAAAGTGCCTTTCTCGGTTCGGTCACGCTCAAAGACCTACCTCTAATTCACTAGTTTTCTAGCCGGAAGCACATTTTTTAGGCACCTAGGTGGATTCAAGATAAAGCCGTTCCATTTTTATATTCACATTTCAGTTCTAATTTGGTTCTTGCTACAGGGTACTACTTAATGGCGTGAATGGTTATTATGAATAATTTAGTTAAGAAAACCAATGCATTGGCAGAAAAAGACATCAAATTTGCTACCCCATGCTTTTCTGCTAAAGTTACTCTACAGGGTATGAATAGTATTGGCGGACGAACGGTCAGGGTACGAATAGTATTCGGGGACGAATGGTCAGGGTACGAAGAGCGTGGGTCGTGGGTACGAACGGTAGCCGTACCGTTCAGGACGAAGCCCGCATATTTGCGTAAATGTAATTGCCATAAGGCACCATGTTATTTTTTCTTATATTAGCCGTCCCGAACAGGTTAATTGGTTTTTTAGCGTGTAGTTACGTGTAGCCCTTACAAAAACCAAAAATCGATAATAAATCATTTATCTCATTAATTGTTTCCAAACAAGCGCTTGTGAAGAGAGCTATGAAAAAAGGAATAGTTTTTAATTCTGCACGGGTATAGGGTAGCCTATCAGCGGATAACATGAGCATGAGAAATGCCATTTAAAACCTCGGTTTCTCTTATTTTAAGAGACGAATATAATTTTTGTAAGATTTATGTCAGGAAATGAAAATAATGTTCAGCAATTTTTAGTTATTTTGTATGCTTAATTTTTAAAAAATAGTGCATTTGTATTCCGTGTGAGCACGTCGGGATTAAGACTTACATATTTAAGTACTCATGTATGTAGGTAATTAATGAAAACTGTTTTGTACATTTTTGCCTGCTTGGGACGAGTTTTGTCGGTTCCATTTTGAATACAAAATAATTTCCGTGGATGGTGGTGAAAGTGTATACATACAGCCTTACCTCAACCTCAAACCATGCGGGTCAATTGTAGTGCTAGAATCACACGAAAAGTTTCAGTGAAATACCAGCTGAACTTCTGTTAATTTTTATGGCTACTCCATAAGATAAGAAGAACAAATATCGGTATAACCGATGAAACAATTGTGGTCAAGTACTTTCGTCGAATTTCATAATTGTAATATTCGTTAAGCATAAATATACGCTTTTGGGTCTTCCAAGTGAGGGAAAATAAACATCTAATTATTTTTGTATGAATCGACAGGATATTTTGTCGTTGCTAATAATGTTATTGTTTAAAAAATTCTAAACATCTACGCAACTACATACTTTTTATTTGATATGCCGATATTAAATTGCATGTAATTTCAAAGAAAAACGTATGAAACGATTTCCCATGGAATTGTCGCATAAGAGAATACATATAATTACTACTACTTTCATCATTACCTGTACGACATCTACGAAGCACCAAAAATGACTCGCAAAGAGTCCTTCACTTTCTACTAATGCTAATCATCGTCCCGTTTTAGAATACGTAAACATTTTAGAGTTTATTTACACATTCCTAATTGAAATTCAACGGTAAAACAACCAAATCATGTCTAAAAACTAAATTACCTTATAAATTCGTAAACACAGTCCATGTTGTCAGGATAATTTTCAGGAAACCAAGGAGTATTAATGGTTCCTTTACGCTCTGTGACTTGTGTGAAACACGGTGTGTCCTGTGGAAATACATCAGGAATGGAGTTGTACGGAGGATTCCAAAATAAAGTCTCATGTCGACTACAATCTGTGAGAAGCTTGTAGTAAATTCGGAAGTCTTTTTCCATGCTGTAATTACTCGAGTGAAACACTAATCTGAAAGCAGCAGCATCCTTCTGGAAAGGATATTCATCTGTGTAATTTAAAAATAGTCGGCAATCAGAACTGTCATTCATTAAATAGTTGACAAAAAATCATAGTATCAAGAAGCACCACTGTGTTATAGGTAATCAATAAACTTCCTCGTGTACAGTAATACAATAAGGTAGGATAGTTCACTCTGACGTAATATCTTTACTAGGTACCACACGCAATCATAGTAGGTAGGTATGCACAAGGTAAAGAAATACCATTGCAACGTAATACAACGCATTGCACTCCAGTCACTATCACGCGTCGTGACTACTACAGGTGTAAGGTAATTGTTGGGGGACAATGACAAATATAAAAATAATCTGAGACAAACAAAAACAAATTTTTTTCTCATTGATCAGCCTGGCCAAGGCATTGCTACAAACAAAAAGAGAGAGTGAATATTTAAAAAAAACGAGGCATAATGACAAGTGCAGGAATGCAATGTGTGGGAATATTGTAGGTACGGTGCATAGAAAATGAATGAGATAGCACAATGTCAAACCCAATGGACCATACACGTCTTTCTAGTGACGTTTCCGCAAAACCTTGCGCCTCCTTCAGGAACGCAGGAGTCAACTGCTATCCAATCTTCTTTACAGAAGCCATCCGTATCAGGAGACTCTAGGTTGAACCCATCAACTGAAACCGATCAATGTAAACACTTGATTAAAATATATCAATCTGGTGTCTTTACTTAATACTAATACGCTGCTGTCAAGTAATTAGTAATATCAGTAATACATATGTATATGTACTTGTAAGCTAAAATTCATTTTTGAGGGAGAAGCAAGAAGCAGATATATATATATGGTGTGTAATATTTGACGATATATTGAGATAGATGTTTATACGACAATAAAAGGATCGTGTAAAATAAAACTTAATCACTTAAAAAATTAATGATAACTTGTCTAAGATTAAGAACTGAAAGTGTAAGCAAAGCGACCTTAGCCGATCTTAAAAACTGTAAATGATCCGTGAATGATGTTCTCTGTCCTTAGTGGCAATCGTGGTAAATCGAACGTCAGATGTAAATTAATTTGTAATAAATATCTGTCTTAACCTATTCCTATAGTTTATTTCATTAAAAAATGTTCGTTTTATTAGAAAAATAAGGCACTCACAAGTTACTTGAACACCGCATTGGTTTGCCTGTGTCTTGGAAATATCCAGCATGCAATTCACCTCCGAATCAAAAAGCAATGGATTCTGGGGAAGACTTATGGAACCTTCGCTCTCTTGGAATAGAAACCGACATGAAGAGTCAAGCCCTAAAATTGCATTTCATAGAAAAAAATTTTTACTCCTTTTTTTGCAAGTTTCTTTATTATCCGCATTCTATTCAGCACCAAATCCTAGTATAATTAATTGCATATCTCAACTATATGCCGTATCTTTGCAGTACATGTGGCTTTGAAAAACTACCTTCCTCTACGATTAAGAAATTAGTTCATTAGTTCAATGTTTTAGTCTCACTGACTAAAGAAGTGTTGCATAAAAGTAATTCAAAGGAATTTCCTTTAGGGTATTTTACAGAGAACATTTCGAATATGGCTCAACCACTCCGATTTCGATAAGTATGTATAAGCATGTAAAAACTTTTTTTTCTAGGAACATTGCCATGAGCTTAGACGAGATAAGAGCAAGCGTCAAAGATGAACGATGAAACAATGAATAATTGCTACCTGTACCTTGTCGCGCATTGCATGCTTATTTATAATAGGATTATGCCATAAAGCATCACAAACAGTTTCTGCAGATTCAAAGTTCAAGAAGGACATCAGTGTATTTATGTACATAACTTCAGTAAAAAAAAAAGCTTGAGTAGAAATGTCAAAATTAAAACATGCAAATAATTTCCAGTGTCTCCCTTTATTCTCACACTGTCTATTCTGACTTGGTTGAGGTTAATCCGTCGGAACATTACAGAGGTAATTAAAATAAAGCGTCTTGGCGTCAACACGAGAAAATTAAACTTGAAAGCAAAAAATGAATAGGATATCATTTTTTAAAGTTAATGCATTAATGGGTGTTATAGAAAACAGCAGGTAAGTTAAGGTAGGTAGGTATGCTTCATCCTATTTCCATTTCCGTTCAAAGCACGGTCAACCTCTCATTCTTGACTTGTTGGGAAAACCGCTATTGGAAATTATGTGATTGTGATTACATTAGGGTGGCAGGAGCTAAGTTTTAATCCTCCTCCAGGGATCTTTGATACACACTAAAAAATACCTCAATGTCAGCTTATCTAAAATAAAAATACAATGTATTTTAGCGTGTGAATAAGAATAAAAATAATCTTGGTTTCATCTTAAATGAACACCAAATATTACTCACACAGTTCTACGTGGTTGAGTAAAAACGACGCATTTCCGTATTAAAAATGACTGTCTACTCGATAAGCTCTTTAAAAAGTGCAAAAAAGTTAAAAATAACCACGTAATTTTAGATCAACATCATCGTGATGATATGATGATGTCTCGTCCAATCAGAAGGAATCAGACCTGGTATTTCAGTGTCAATAAAATATAATTCACAAGAACTAAGAAAAGTAACTACTTAAGCATTAAAAAAATTAAAAATCTGATGACGTTGCGAGTTCATTAAAATGGATATAGAAGGATATTTTGCAGATAACCCGTCCTTGCCAAAGGTACCTACTTAGGGTAACAAGCAGAAAATAAGTCCCTTTTTTTTGTAGATACGAGTAAGCGAAAAGGGCTGACCCGGACCATAAATATTGTCTGGACTGGTTTGGTCTGGGACAAATGATTTAGATCAGATCAAAGCTTTCTGGGCCAGACCAGACCACAAAATCTGGTCATCTGATCGATCATATTCATTAAAATACATACCAGACATCTTGTCTGGAAGAGAGTCTATATGTTTGCATAGTAGTTGTCGTTGTCGCCGCTTTTTCAATTTTGGAATAAGTTTCTTACTTTTTCGAAAATCCCCAGATATCCAGAAGTCATAGTTCGTATCTTAATATAAAAAGCTTAAAATCAGATCTGACTAGGTACGTTAATACTACTCACAACAGCGGTGCTAGACTGGGCTACAATGATAAAATATCGGATAGTATTATTATCGTAAGAAATCACAGACTATTCTCCCTCCAATTCTTAGTAACTTTTGTATTTTGCTTTTCTAAATTCTAAATATCAGTAGTTACTTCATCAAAATGTTGAAAACTAGAATGTATATCTTGAGCATAAAACATACTTTCAATGGGCTGTGCTACACACTGAATAACGCACATGTATGGTCATACAGACTTATATTCACTATCTGAAAACCTATTTGGTTTGGTTATGATTAGTAATGAATATAAAAAATGAATAGTACCAAATGGTTGCACTGAGCAGTGAGTAAAGCTGGATTGAGTTCCTGAGAAATTCTAAGCATCCGTCACCGACAAAGTTGATAATTTTATGAATCAATTATTTATATAAATAACGATTGTCCTTCCCTCCACTGACGCTCACGAATCCAGGTAATTTGTCTACACTTCTCCTTCTTGACTTTATAAGAACAGACATGTGCCTGCATCTACAAGTACTATGTAGGTACGTGTCTACATAAAGCTGCTACAATGCTTACCGTAATACTCCTGATAACTGGCCGCTTTTAGTAACTTTGAGACAGAAGCCATACAATTGTAAATAATTTGCCGGTACATTTATCGATGTAAAATAAAGTTACGTCGTATTGTAAATAAGTCGGTAAGTGCAAAAAACAAGCAATAGCAATACTACATGCAGCTGTTATGTTCAGCATTTTTGTCGTTTTCTAATTTACTTATTTATTCAAACAATTCAAAGCCTAAAATTGAAGCGGCATTGAATAACTCCGGCAGAAAATTGTAAATAATTCCCCGGGAGTTGTCAGAAGTGTTACGGTATTTACGTAAATCTATTCCAAAAATTAATCTACTGCTACCGGTAACTGGAAAGTATTAAATTGGTTTCGATTATAAAGGAAACAACAGTCATATACTTAGGCCTAGCAGACAACTTTGAATCCATGAATCATACAGACAGATCGCCCTTTATGGTCTCAATTTGCTTGGAGACTAAAAAATTCCTAACTCAAGTCGACTTACGTCATGCTATATACTGGAATACGAATACAATAGAGAATGAAAATAGTAGTCAAGAAATTCTTAAAGGAAAACGTATAATTTGCATAAGTACTTTGCATTTCTCGTGGTTTACTAGAAGTTGCTATCTTAGCATATGATTACTATGAAAGTAATGGAAAACATATTAACGCCTTATTCATGTAGTATTATTACACGATCTCAGCAAGTTGAATCTACAATATAGTACTTGATGTATTTTTTATTGACAGGGTCTAAATATATGCAATGATATCATGATCATGAAAATCATGAGGAATGCAATACAACAGCAATTATACAGCGGGGTGCGTTTATCCGCAATATATAGGTATTTGTATTGCATATTTGCGAATTTTACAAACTGCTATTACCATTGTCACCTTTCAAGCAGATACTTAAAACTGGAAATTTAAACATTAGAATATCATAGTGTTCTGTTACTCTACTGTAATTAATTAAATATAGACAAGTTGGAAATTGGGTGTCTGAAAGGCAGTCATTAAATATTGAGTAATAACAGTATTTTGGTATTTCATGAAAGGCGTGTTTCCAATGATCAACATTTAAACTCGTAAAAGTAATGCGGTGCCGGCTCTCTGAATTTGTTGGCTTTTTAAGAGTTTGAAAGACAAAGAAAGTCTTTGTTTGATAGCGACGTACAACACACCTAACCATAGCTTTGTGTAAAATTTGAACCCTTGCGGAATTTGAGAATGTCTCTAATAATCTTTTTCGATTTTTAGTCATACACGTGAAGGATGCTGGAGAAATGCGTAAACGCTGAGGAGAGGAATGGGTAGGTGAAGTTAGTTTGTAAACGTTGTAGTGCTATTAATCCACTGACTATTTTTAAACCAAACTTGTAATTAGATTTCCCACGTTTTCCTCCTTGTTTCTGTTTTCTATTCATCATACATCTTGACGTGCTGATCAGTGATTAGGAAACTGAGATATCACGTAGTCGGCATTAAAATAAAATTTATTGTCAAGCTCGCGACGTGATGCGCAAAAGTTGTGTTTGATGATATAAAATTTAACTCTCTCCCATTATTATTACGACGTAAATAATTTCTTGCGAAAACAACTCACCATCAGAAGCCTCCACGGGTAGTGAAGGAGTGAGAAATGCATAAAAAATGCTCGTAATCCACACAAAAGATGATGCGGCCTGTGCTATTTGTATTGTAATCCTAAGCGGTATTGAACTTGACATTTGACCTTTGGTGAAATACATGATTTTTAAGATGTGACTACCTTCCGTCCTTTGTTAAACTCCACGTCTCTGTGCTATTACAATTCATACTCTTGTTGGACGGTGGAGAGGAATTAATTATATCATTGTCAAGTTAAATGAGATGACGAGGGAAGGAGACATCCAAATGTGGCCGCAGATGGATCCAGACCATAGATCACCCACCAAGGCGTGAACAATAAACAAGTCAGACGTAAACAATACAGACTTAAATGACAATCACAAGTCGAGCCGCTTTATTTGACGACGGCGGTGGTGACGGCGAATGCACAGAAAACAACACTAAAAGAAAATTAAAGCTATAATTTAAACAATAGAATTCGCGCGGTAATTGTTGTCTTTTGTCATTTTCAATCCCAAAGCTGGTGTGAGTTCTTAGAATTCGGACTCATTCCGCTCGGCTAGTAACATTTATTTCCTTATCTCATGTTCACGTGCATTGACGTAGTACTGGAAGGGACGATTGCGGATTCGTAGAGGGAACACACTGGAACTTTCGTACAAGTAAAGACACCTTTTGTAGCAGTACTTACGTAGCAATGAACTTCGCCACAGATACTAAATACACTGACCACAATCACAGCTGCAAAACCAAAGCGTGTACAGCACGGCGTCGGAAATACACTGGAACTTTCGTACAAGTAAAGACACCTTTTGTAGCAGTACTTACGTAGCAATGAACTTCGCCACAGATACTAAATACACTGACCACAATCACAGCTGCAAAACCAAAGCGTGTTCAGCACGGCGTCGGAAATAACGAGGGATTGCGATAGCTTACAGACGAGTATTATACCCTTCTTATTCCTTGAGTCGATGTTAGCAGATCTTGAGTCTGGTTCACGGGTTTACCTTTTCGTTTTGGTCTTCTTTTCAAAAGTATTTCAAGGGCTCACTTGGAATTGCAAAGCATGTGACTTTGACGGTAAGAAAATGAAGGTGTTGACTCAGAGAACCATTAGGCTCCGTAAACGTTTGAAAGGAGGAATTTAATTAATCTTGCACTTAAAAGCCGATTTATTAGGCTGGGAATTGAAGTGCAAGTGATAAGATTTTAGGAAAGTGTTTTTCCAATAGAAGTGCCCACAACTGATTTGGAATTGAAATGGGCCAAGAAACTTAAAGTGGGTCACAAAAGCTGTAGTCAGGGTCACCCTTGGCCTCCCAGTATCCTAGCCTGTATACCCTCAGCACTGACTGACTGCATACAGGTAGCAGTAGCAATGCGAGTGAATGAATAAATATTTCCCGTGCTCCCTGCATACAAATACATTGCATTGTTTCATTCCATTCCATTGCTCACATCAAATGTACCATAATAAAACTACAATTCGTTCTTCTACCCCTATAAAAATGTTCAAGATTTTATCTTTTCGTCTACACAATCTTTCAGAATCACTCTATATATTATATATTCTCCAAACTCTGACTACTCGCACTTACACTATCTTCCACTTGCCCTTACTTACTTGTTACTTGGTGTACAAGCGTTTTTTTTCTGTTCCTTACTCTACAGACATCGACATGCTGGGGTGGCACTTGAAAAGTATAAACCATTCTTCATGTGTCTGTATCCTAATCATTTCTAATTGTATAAACTATATCTATTAATTTATCCAATCCAATGCAATGGTCGCGGTCTGTATTTAAATACTCAAATACTAAAATGCATATAGGATCGAACCTCGAATTCCTCTGGTGGTAATTATAAAGGGTTTTTACTCTGTACATTTCCAACACATCACCTTAGGCTTCGTTGCATTTTGGATTTTCATCCAACCTTTTCAGTCCAGGCAGAGACAGAGCGCATTCACAAACATATACCGACAGCGCCAGCCTCCACTTGTCTTTTCTAGAAATACCTTCATACTAGGTAAGTTGTAGCTCCTACTTCTGCTTCAAAACTTTGAACGTGTGCTGGGTGGAAGTGTTCGAAATATCTACTTTTTATAACTTGTTCAACTATAGGTATTCCCAATACTCGGTGTGTAGTGTGATGTATCTCTTTGAAAGTTAATCGGAGGGTGTGTTTTCAGTAAATGTGTAAAATAGAAGCACCAACGCAAAAAGATGCTGCTAAATAGTTGCTCTAAAACCACCTGATACAGATATTTGAATTTGCTTTGTTGCTCACGATACTATCAAAGGTCTCTATACCTAATGTAAATAATAATAATGGATGACTCCTTCAACGCGCAAGTGACACAAAAGAAAACACAATTATACAACTTAATGTACCACACCACGACCAATGCATGCAAATACAGCATGAAAAATTATTACACATTACACTGGCTTGTAAATATGTAATTGGCTGTGGTTATGAGTATCGACATCGAGACTTCATTTAATCAAAAAAGAATTCATTATTGTCATTGCTAGGCTTGAGGTGACCTTTAATCAAAATCCAAATACCTTGAGTAATCCAGTTTCTTTGAGGTGATGATGATGGGATGTGCTGGTGCTGTGCAGTGCTGTGGCTTTGCTTTGACGCTCTGTGTATGTACATACTTGTTGTTGTTGCTGCTCCTGCAGTCTGTTCCACCAACAAGATTCTTTTCTGTAATTCGTTATACATTTTCGAGCAAAAATATTTTACTCGCTGATGGACACACGTTGCGTTACACTAGGACAGGTGTGCTATCTTGTGTTCGCTTGTGTTTATACATAGCTTCATATTATCTTGTCCACATGCAATGTTTTTCTCATGTACAGCAAGTAAGCATGAACTTGTCCTCTGAGCTAGCCGTGATAGTTACTTTATGTTTCTTGGGTTTCCATTTCTAATTACTATGTACACTTTCCCTCTCATTCAACTATGGTGAAGCGTAGCATAGTATGATGTATCGTAGTATCACATGGCATGACATGGCATCGCATCTAATTAACAAGGCAAATAAAAATTAATTGCCACAATTTCTAGATTAGCCTAACTCTGCTCAATCTTACTGAAGTAACGTGTTTCTGGAGACTAACTTACCGTCAAACGAGTCCATCTAGAAACATATGTAGACATGCAAGTAGCTTTATATAAGGATTATGGATGCATGTTACGAGATAATGCAGTAAGGTTTCATATCAATTGAGAACCGTAAGGCCCATTTTTATTCAACGTTGTTAACAACACGAAGGTTTTATTTGAACGAATGTATAGGTATGTTTGTAGGCAGTAGATGAGAAACGTACGCGATCTAGTGTAAAACTTCTAATAGAAGATAATTAATTAAACGTACCTATCTTTAATTGGTAAATTATTAACTTCACCCGCCTTGCAATAGAGCAAGAGAGAATTAACCGCAATTCTAATCCGTGTCTGATTTTAGCGGTCCTGTACATTAATCGCATAAGTAAAAATTTCTCACTTTGTGCACAAAGCTTCGTAAAAAAATATGCTGGAGGTGTTCCAACACATGCGAGTTTTACGGTAACAATGCGTGTTTCCATGAACACAGATATTTTCACTTAACGTTTTGAATTAACTATGTGGAATTCGCAGTGTACTGCGCCTTAATTCAAAGTATAATTGTTTTTTGTACTATTTTTATTGAGTTCTATATTTAAAAGGAAAACGATCATTTATTAGTTATTACTCTTCAACACAAGTTAAACCTGATGGGAACCTAGTAATTGGTACAGGAAGTAACTACAGCGTATGCATCTGTAGCTTTGCTTGACTGCTCTATTTTTCCCTCATGGCTTTGAAAAGATAACAGCCGGATCATATAGAACAGGATTAGCTATGCATAATCACAACATAAAGGAACTTTATAGAAGGAGGGAATGAGCGAGTCGCTAATCCTGACATGACTATTCGTAACTATAGGCTACAGAACAAGTTGAAAAGTTCTATTTAGTCCTGCATAACAGAGGTAGCAACAACAACAATAGCAAAAACAACATGCAATTATTCCTTCCCTTTCCAGTTATTTACTATCATTATTGTAAAAATATTAAATACGTACGGTGAATCTAGGTTAGGTGTGCATATATTTTCATATTGAATGTGATATTGTGTCAGAAGATGGTATTTGAGTTTAAAGTTGAATGCACATGAGGACGAGCAACGAAGACGCTCCAAGCCATCTTGGTAATATGCTCATTCATACTTGAATAATTACTGCATCCTTCACGTGGACACTGTAGGTGTCAAGTACAGTGGAACTCCATATAACGGTTCGGCTTAGTACGGTCTTTCTAATCTTACGATTAAAAAATCTCTGGAAAACCCCTAATTTTACATATATGTTATAATATAATGCTAAAGATTCAGCTTATAACGGTTCACGATACAATGATTCTCTTGCGACATCGGTCAAAACCAAAATCCCCGTCAGCATTATACTTATCTATATGTATTTTCTTTTTGTATAACTGTTTCAATGTTTTAGCGGCTATTACTTTTGGGCTATTTTTACTACTCCAAACCTGTTTTTGGAGTACCAGTTTGTAACTGTCTTTAATAACCTTCAATTTTTAGTTTAGGCCAAAGAAATAATCCAAAAATATTATAGTACATGCAACAGCCGTAAGATGAAAACCCATGTAAACCACAATATCGTTAAATACTAGTCTTTCACCCGTTTTTGTTTCCCTAGTAGGTACACTGTAAAAATTGTACAATCTTAAAGCAGGAAAAAATACATCTAAAACGCTTAAAACCCACTTGTGCTATCTAGAACCCAGTTTGTGTGCATCTTAAGTACATCTTAAATTCATTAAAAATACATCTTGGTCTGAGAGATGTCCTCGAAATGGACTTTAATCCGTTTTAGATGCACAGACGTATTTTTAATGAATTTAAGTTGCACTTTAGATGCATCCAAACAGCGGTCAAGCTAATACTCAGATTAGTAGATAGTACTAAAACCTACTAGGTTTTTGGCCTCCGAGATGCGCCCATCTTTACAGTGTACCTACTTTTCTTGTGTTGTATTATAGCTCCAATCATAATTTGCTAGCAAGAGAAAGCCCAATGCCTGTAGTAGTACCTACCTTAGCACAATCGTAAAATCTTTGACTTGGAGAAGCTTCTTTTGTTATTTATTGTTGTTGAATTTCCCTCTTAAAATAAAATATTGTCTTTAGTTAGTTAGCAGTTATCTTAACAGAAAGAATCGGGGTTTCTTCTAGTATTGACTATGCTACTACGAGTTAGAATTGGCTGTGTAATTATTTACCGTAAAACTTCTAATAATACCCCCGTGTACCATTTGTAATATTTACTTTTCTTCCTGGTCATCGTAATGCTTAAGTATAGGATTTGACCCGCCTAACCAAAGAGGCAGGCTATCTTTAGAGGCAGGCTATAATTAGAAGTTTTACGGTATGTACATTCACATGAGAATGAGAAACAAATGAGATAGAGATGAAGCTTATTCTTATTAAACTAATCAGTTCTATTTAATACTTAGTAATCGATATAAATACTAATTATTCACAGGAAGGGCATGTGTCTTAACATTCATTTATATTTCACATAACTTTATTATTTAACAGAGTTTTTCAACTAACAGCTTGGTATTATTTACACTATACATAAATCTTCGATCTAACATACTAGCAGTCAAATGTAGAAGTTGTAGCATTCTTAAGTAGGTATACATTATGGATAAGCTTTATTTCTCCCTTGTAATTATTTAGCTTACGCATGAAATGTTTATACAAGGTGTATTGTGTGTCGTTTGTACTACAAAAGTGTTGACAAAATTAACTTATCGGGTCTATCAATGTATAGCTAGAAGGGTTGAGAACGCTTTAAATAAGTTCTGACACCTTTTCCCAGGAATCAATTTGGAACCCATTCGGGCCCATAATGTATGTCAAACTCATCTCCCTTTATCTTTGACTGATAAAATGGAAAATGGAAGCATTTCGTATTCAAGGAATGTAAAGCTCTAACTTCTTAGTCATTAAAGTCTACTTCGGAGTTTCAAAAATTCATGAAATGTATTGAATTGAAATGAAAAATTGAATGAATGAATTAGCCGTAAAGATTGATACGAGATGCATTCTTTTAAATTGGAGATTCCGATTTGGAAACATTACCAGCTTAAAATACAACAATCAAGGACATTCTTATTTGCTGGCTAATAATTCTATCTCGTTTGAGAAAATTCTTACAAGCAAAATGGTGCATATCCAAGGCATCTCATTTATTTATTATTTATCTGATTTATTGTGGATAGCTTGATGAAACTCCACTTTGTATTTAACATAAATAAATGTAGCTTTTTAACTTCTTAAACGACGATATGTATTATACTAATGTAAGAATACGGAATGGTTCTATATAATTACAAGCTGGAAGATTAAAGTTAAGATAGTAAGTAGGTATGTTCTTTGGGTAAAGAACACATATTATACCTACACAGTAAAAACTGATGAGCATATTTTTACTCATTTGTATATCCCTATACATATCACACTCATTTTTACGCTTACATTTGAGTAAAATATAAGTAAGAGATGTATTAAATGATTAAAATAAAGCAGTATTTCGTAGAGTGTAGTCATGAGAAAAGTAGGGGGAACCTTTTCTTTTTTAGATAAGCAAATGGAAAGTAGGTGTTTCAATTGGAAATACCCTCGTTTTTCTCTGGTTCTACTACCATTTCCATTAAGAGCAAAGTTTCAGTTCCGTACACATAATTATGGATGTGCATAAATTGGCGTTTAGTTTTGATGCAAGACAACATCTTTTGTTTGTTTTTAATCAAAATGTCGACAGCTGGTGTTGAATATTGCACTTCCAACTAGGTACTTACGCAATTTAGCTATTTGGAGGGCGGTATGTATATTTAGCTATCGTACTATAATATTTATATTAAGGTGTGGAAAATGAGTGATTGATGTTGCTATGATTACTTAAGTTGATTTGCGCATAAGGCTGTGAAAGCTTATGCAATGTAAAAATAAATCATTTCAATCTTGTGGGAAAAACAAGTTTTGAAATCTTCCCGAATTCCTTTCCACAGTCTACGGCACATTGTTCTTGTTGCCTGTGCGATTGGATCAAATAAAAGTTGTATCACTGGGATTCCCTACAAAATAAAAATCCTTTCTACTGAATTCTGCACTGTAATGTAATTGGATGCATCAACTCAATTAATTGTCTGATTATCATTTGTAGGCACAGCATTCCTTAGCTTCACTCGTATATAAGACACGTAAGTGGAAAAGTTCACTTGTGTGATGTGTACTTCAGCCCTGTAAAAAAATGTATCAAAACATTCATCATCAACAAAACATTTTTACTGTATTCCTACTACGTATCTCGTTTTGAAGCATGCAATAACACTCTCTACAAACAGCACGAAAAGCACTTGTATTACAATTCGCAATCACATTCGGTTACAAGCCCTGATCGTTACATGATAAATAATCACGAAAAAAGGAGAAAAATCATGTGATGTACCAATTTCCCAACTTTGATGATGTGTAGTGTAGTATAGTTATAGTAGATACGTAGTAGTAGTAGTGGGTCCCTCAGGCAGCAGAATTCGCAGAAAATCAAAAATCAGGTCATTAATAAAGGCATGTCGAGAATGAGATGATTTAGTATTAAAATGTAAAATATTTGTATGTTCATTTTTTATTTTTTTTTATTTAAAATTATTCCATGAAGAATGGGTTTTCGTTAATTAATATCAAATAGTAGGAGTCCACAATATCTTTAGATGCTGAAAACTCTATAGCTGGTTTTTGGCACTACTAAAACAGGAAGGTATTCTAGCAACAGTGGAAGCTTGTCATTTCAAAAATTAAAACTTTCAAAGCATTATTTTTTCTGAGACACAGTATATATTTTTGACAACAGTCGTAGTGAAGTAGTACACTGTAAAAACTAATAACCTTAGAATAGGGAAACAAGTTACTAAAGACTCTGGTACAATTTTACTCATCATATATATACAAATATGCTTCTGAATTTCCTCTAAAACGCATCTAAACTATATCTTCAACACATTTTGTACAATGAGATGTCTGAATATTTTACTACCCTTAAGATGAATAAAATAGGTTTAAATTTTTAAGCCTTTAGAAGCGTTTTTTAAAGTTTAGAGATCATTAGTTTCTATTATAATTAAGTTGTTATAAACTTCAAGGATTTTCGGATTGTAGTAACAAATAACTGTAGCATGAGTAACATGTCACATCTCCACGAAGATATTGCTGGCCTTTTATTAGTATTTTTGAAGAATAGGACAGTTTCCAAAACAAAATATAATTACCTGTGGTCTCAAGCAGTAAATAAACGATATTAATTCGTACATAATTGTTTACACTACAATAAATTGCTGAATTTACGTTGCAGAATCGTTGGATTTGATTTTGAGGCACTTAATTAAATTGAGATATGTGAGATATTTATTTATTTATTTTCAATGGACAATCCACTCGCTTTTAGTTTGTGGTAGGTTAGTAATTGATAATGAAGATATACGTTTACATATGTATGAATGCATGTGGGAATCAACTAAGTTTGTATATGCATTTTTTATACTTGTAGCTTATATGAATGCTCAAACCCAGTACCAAGTATTGTGCGAAAAGTACATTTATCTACACCCAGATAATTATTAAAGATGATAGGACAATGTGAACAATGTTATCATCCCACGTGACGGTCAAATCGCTTGTTTATGTCCACTTGGCTCACACAGAAAACTCGAAACAAAAAATCTTATGTAATTTCTTAGCTTTAAACTGCATGCGATTTCAAAGGTTGCCAGTGCATTGTGTTTTATGTACTCAGAGCATGCGACTAGGTAAAAAATTGTTTTGAGAAGAGATTCAAGTTTTAAAAATAATCTTTTCATCATTTTTCAGTGACTGACTACAGAGAACAAAGTCAGAGATTGGTAGTGAAGAATGCAGCTTCGTGCTTTCAAACAAGGAAATTACAGGCATCATATCCGCCAGATAAGAAACGAAATGAGAACAGGCGAGAGTTGTAATAAATTCCCGCATGCAATCTCAAACCTTATTCTTGCTACCAATTATGTAAAGGAGTAAGGAGACGCGTAGGTACTTTGATTTGGGCTTTCTGAATGGCTTGTCGTTGTACCACAAGCATGATCTTAGAGTCCTAGACCAAGAGATCGGATTACGAGATCCCTTGATTTCCTATTGAACAATCATGCATGATTATAGAGCAATCGTTCAGGTTTTAATTTGCTGATGAGCTGCCGGTACTGCATACAAGTCGGTTGTGTGTAGAGTGACGGGTCTTGGAAAAAATCAAAAATCATTCATGGATATAATGTCAGTAATTGAGGAAAGTAATGAGGAGTAAATTAGTACTAACCGTCCCTGTTAAATCCTATTCAGTTGGCCGTCTTTGAGTACATTCAGCTATACCATACAATATACAATATCCTTCCATCGCTTTTCATATGAAGCAAGAAACAACAACAAGCACGTTGACATGACGTTGTTACTATCCGTTGGAGCTGCAATCTTTTTTACCGCGTGTTTCGCTGATAACTTTTATTTCTTTGAAATAATTTCAGCTAGTTTCGAAGTACGAGTTTATAAAAATGTTGAGCACATAAATTAGATGGGTATTGGAGGAATCCCTATTAAAATCCGGTTGGTTTGCATACGTTTTCTACCTCAAATGCCAAGCCGGATAAATTTTCATAAGCAACGGTACAATTTTGTCAATACAAGACCTGCTTGCTTTATATAGGGTAATAAAACGACAATCACTTATGCACTACATGGAAATTCTGAATGAAAATATTGTCTGATGTTTTTTCTTTTAGTTTTACAATTTCATTGGCTTGTAACTTTTTGTTCGTCCCAGAACCTCGTCCATACCAAACGTTTCTGTCTATGGGGTTGTGAGTTGGTAGAGTGCAAGCTCTCTACCTACTAGCTTGCAAATCCCACAATTCCAGTTTTCTACAAGCTTCAATATTGTCCTCATGCAAAAACTAGAACCAGCTATTGTAGTCGAAGCCATAAAACTCCAACTTTTTTCTGTTTCGTTTGTAGACAAGTCGGAGAGGTGCCGAAGATTTTTACCTTCTTCTCTCCTAAGACTTTTAATCAGTAACCAAAACCAAGCCCATGAGTTTACGTCGTAGTGGTTTGCAAAGTTCACTTCCAATTTCATAAGATTCCCCTGTGCTTTTCACATTTTTCTACAATGATAATTAGTTTTACGGGGGGCAACTGGGAATTGAGGAAGTGTGAATACCGAATATACTGTAAATGAGCCACCTTACTTGATTCTATATCTGTAAATAATTGCATCGTTTAACATTATTCATTTGTAACATAATTTTAGAACGTTACACATTGGACGCTGTACGATGATAAATTACACTAGCGAGTTTACTCTATTGCAGTTTGCAGCGCAGCGGTCAGGTGTTAGCGCTATCAGTAAAGGGAAGTCTAATGATTGATTCAGTCATTATTTTTGAAGGAGCTCAACTTTTAGATTTATTTAAATTAATTTTATGCGTCCACCGTAGAGTTTATCTGATTGTCAGAATAGCTCAAATTGATTTCAGTAGTTCAGAGGAGCCCCCATTACTCTCTACAGCAATGCTAGTTATTACTTTAGTGAAATGTTTATATAGGTATGTAATTATATGCACTTGCTTTGAACTTGCTTCTAACAACTACAACTAATGTTACTAGGTACTCATTCACACTCAACTACTACATATAGCAGTACCAAGTACATAACTATCTATAACTATACCTGCATCTATCAGTATCGGTGAAGGATGATAAAAAATTAAACATAGGATGCAAGCACGTGCCTATTGAAGTAGGCACTTAGGAAATTAGCACTATGTATGTACCTCTTCCGGAAGTGATGGAAATGATTGAGAATGAAATCACAATTTGTACCTGTATTGAAGTGCATAATTGTTTTATTTATTATTAATATGCCATCTTAATTTCAAATTTATTAAAATTGCTTTCTGTAATCAATGTTAATCCAAACAGTTATTAAAACATCGACCTTTATAAATCATTCCGATGCATTCATCCATTGTTTTCACATGGTTAATTTCCTAACGAACTGTCTCTCACGTCTGAGGAATTTAGGTTAGACCTGAAATCTAGTGTACTCAAAGTTTCATGCCTCTCTGTGATGTGATATTTGGCCACGAGCATATCCGGAATCTTAGAGTATGATGCCGATGCTGATGGGACTGATGCCGATGCTAATGAATAATTGAGTCTGACGTCTTCGTTTTGATACTAATCGCAAACTAAAGCTTATAGAAGAATAGGCACTGCATAACCACATAAGTACTTACAGTAGGGTTCTGGGAACCCATCGTCAGTCAAGGTATTGACTAACCCTTTACCTTTCCAACTTCAACTCCAACTTGCAACATTCAAGGATGCAGGTAGGTAAAAGGACTTTAAAAAGAAACTGAAACTAAGTTTAGAATACATAATCGCATGACTCACGATCAGGCTAATTCATGTGACTGCATTGCAACCGAGTAACAGCAAAAGATCATAAATGATTTCCTCGTCCTAAACCTAAATCACATGCTAATCAATTGCCCCTGTCCGTTTTTGTGCAATTTAGCCTCAACCTACGCTGCTCATAGAATATTAATCATTATAGTAATTATCATAGCCAGCTATTTATAATCTGATTCCGTCTCGACATTTATATTTTATCTCCTAGTCTAACTGTCCATCTGAGAGATGACACGGTAAGGTGAATGGATGCATTCTTGCTGTTATTATTACCTATTTGGCATAATATGACTGACTAGTTTCTGCAAACACGCTTCATCACAGCTACAGCAAACATCGCATCGTTAGAATAGATTGTATAGTAGATACCTTTATCTGTATATAGTAGGACAAGTCAGGACATCGACATGACAAATTTATTTGGCCTTAACTGATATTTTCTGTTTTCTCTCTAGTTTTGCAAACCCATTAAATCCAATAATACTTTAGGCCGTAGAAACTGCAGTTGAAACTCGAAACTGCATAAGTTAATGATTTAAGAGAGCGTAAGTAGTTTACGGTAACAGTGGGTGAGCAATCCCTCTTTTGTTGTTCAGGTTCTTTTTGTTTGTGTTGGTGGTTTCGAGTAGTTTCTGTTTCTACTAACGTTTTGAGACATTTTTACATTTTATCCACCTACTTACGTCTTACGGATCTGTATTTACATATCATGACTGGAGCGGCAGCCACAACGACGTGGGGCTAAAAGGCCGCCTTTAAAAAGCTTAGAGCCTGAGTAACTAAAACTAAGCAATTAGAAATGCCTGCATTAGTAATTTGAATAAAATAACATTTGGACACAATTCAAACGTGAGACACCCAGTGTAATGGAGTGTGGAAATAAATTAAGACCAGTTAGCAATGTTAGCATCACATTAGCAGTCGAGTCAAACGTACGGTTTATGTAAATCCCTTTGAAATGTAGGCACAGGCTGGTTGGGTTCTCTGCTCTCTTGTGGTAGTGTGTACACAAGTAGACATACCGAGTATGTCGATGTATGACTAGCTGTGACTAATGTCGCTACCTCGTTGACGTTGACATGGACACAGAATCACCACCCCAAAGAATTACTGATATACAAATATCATTCAAGTATAAATTAGAAACAGCAATAAACTGGGTATAGATTTACCGCATGGATTTATGATTTATAATTGCAAACTCAGATGTAATTTGTCAACAACAAATGCCTTGTTATGACAGGAAGGACACAAGTAATGCATTTGCCAACGTACCTTAACGACGTGCAGCTCAGACATTTACACTTGCCATCGCAGACAGATCGGCATTGCATCGCGAAGGATTAGATTGGAAAGACACATTCCTCCATTCATAAAACAAGACGAATAAATTATCTACTTGTCTGCTTTCTGTTTGATACTGGAATAA